>NW_026505813.1:0-15621 GCF_026875155.1 Cherax quadricarinatus
CCCCCCCCCCTTTTCCCGGGCGAGACAGGTGGCACTCAGGTGCCTCTGTTCCCTCCCTTCTTTCCAGGGGCGAGACAGTGTGGCACTGAGATGCCTCTGTTTCCTCCCTTCTTTCCATGACGAGACAGTGTGGCACTCAGGTGCCTCTGTTCCTTCCTTCCATCTTTCCATGGACGAGACAGTGTGGCACTCAGGTGCCTCTGTTCCCTCCTTCCATCTTTCCAGGGACGAGACAGTGTGGCACTCAGGTGCCTCTGTTCCCTCCTTCCATCTTTCCAGGGACGAGACAGTGTGGCACTCAGGTGCCTCTGTTCCCTCTCTTCCTTCTTTCCTGGGACGAGGCAGTGTGGCACTCAGGTGCCTCTGTTCCCTCCTTCCATCTTTCCAGGGACGAGACAGTGTGGCACTCAGGTGCCTCTGTTCCCTCCTTCCATCTTTCCAGGAACGAGACAGTATGGCACTCAGGTGCCTCTGTTCCCTCCCTTCCTTCTTTCCTGGGACGAGGCAGTGTGGCACTGAGATGCCTCTGTTCCATCCCTTCCTTCTTTCTAGGAACGAGACAGTGTGGCACTCAGGTGCCTCTGTTCCCTCCTTCCATCTTTCCATGGACGAGACAGTGTGGCACTCAGGTGCCTCTGTTCCCTCCTCCCTTCTATCCAGGGACGAGACAGTGTGGCACTCAGGTGCCTCTGTTCCCTCCTTCCATCTTTCCATGGACGAGACAGTGTGGCACTCAGGTGCCTCTTTTCCCTCCTTCCATCTTTCCATGGACGAGACAGTGTGGCACTCAGGTGCCTCTGTTCCCTCCTTCCATCTTTCCATGGACGAGACAGTGTGGCACTCAGGTACCTCTGTTTCCTCCCTTCTTTCTAGGAACGAGACAGTGTGGCACTCAGGTGCCTCTGTTTCCTCCCTTCTTTCTAGGAACGAGACAGTGTGGCACTCAGGTGCCTCTGTTTCCTCCCTTCTTTCTAGGAACGAGACAGTGTGGCACTCAGGTGCCTCTGTTCCCTCCCTTCTTTCCAGGGACGAGACAGTGTGGCACTCAGGTGCCTTTATTTCCTCCCTTCTTTCCATGACGAGACAGTGTGGCACTCAGGTGCCTCTGTTCCCTCCCTTCTTTCCAGGGACGAGACAGTGTGGCACTCAGGTGCCTTTATTTCCTCCCTTCTTTCCATGACGAGACAGTGTGGCACTCAGGTGCCTCTGTTCCCTCCCTTCTTTCCATGACGAGACAGTGTGGCACTCAGGTGCCTCTGTTCCCTCCTTCCATCTTTCCAGGGACTAGACAGTGTGGCACTCAGGTGCCTCTGTTCCCTCCTTCCATCTTTCCAGGAACGAGACAGTGTGGCACTCAGGTGCCTCTGTTCACTCCTTCCATCTTTCCATGGACGTGACAGTGTGGCACTCAGGTGCCTCTGTTCCCTCCCTTCTTTCCAGGAACGAGACAGTGTGGCACTCAGGTGCCTCTGTTTCCTCCCTTCTTTCCATGACGAGACAGTGTGGCACTCAGGTGCCTCTGTTCCCTCCTTCCATCTTTCCATGGACGAGACAGTGTGGCACTCAGGTGCCTCTGTTCCCTCTTTCCATCTTTCCAGGAACGAGACAGTGTGGCACTCAGGTGCCTCTGTTCCCTCCTTCCAACATTCCAGGGACGAGGCAGTGTGGCACTCAGGTGTCTCTGTCCTCTCCCTTCTTTTCCAGTATGTGTCACAGTCGAAGCTGCACATAACCAGGCTACCTCTGAGCTGTCCATATTATTCTTGTCATATTGCAAAGCTCCTGATAAAGTCCTGACAACAGTGTAAAAGGAAAATAGAAAGTGTATATACTTCGCATCTGAATTATAAACTAAACGCCAGTGACCTGATTGCCAATTTGAGCACTCAGACACGTCACTTTTAGACCATTATTACAGTAGTTTAGGAATCTGGTTATCAGACTGACTGTTACTGAGTGCGGGAAATGTTGATCTAGTATGTTGTTGCTACAGACTAGCGCATGTTTGCAAGGTTTACAGGAATAACAACATGTTGTATCCGGCAGATGTGTACACATAACAGACATCGGAGTGGGTTACATCTCAACCATGCTCTCCCTGTCTGCACTCTTCCTGCGCTGGTGCACGCAGGTCAGGGACTTCGGAGTGCAGCACCTCTGCTCTATGAGGAACATCCAGGTCCTCTCCCTGGCTGGTGAGTACACGAGACGTGGTAGTACTCACACAGTTCCTCTCGCTGGCTGGTGAGTACACGAGACGTGGTAGTTCTCACACAGTTCCTCTTCCTGGCTGGTGAGTACACGAGACGTGGTAGCACTCACACAGTTCCTCTTCCTGGCTGGTGAGTACACGAGACGTGGTAGTACTCACACAGTTCCTCTTCCTAGCTGGTGAGTACACAAGACGTGGTAGCACTCACACAGTTCCTCTTCCTGGCTGGTGAGTACACGAGACGTGGTAGTACTCACACAGTTCCTCTTCCTAGCTGGTGAGTACACGAGACGTGGTAGTGCTCACACAGTTCCTCTTCCTGGCTGGTGAGTACATGAGACGTGGTAGTTCTCACACAGTTCCTCTTCCTAGCTGGTGAGTACACAAGACGTGGTAGCACTCACACAGTTCCTCTTCCTGGCTGGTGAGTACACGAGACGTGGTAGTACTCACACAGTTCCTCTTCCTAGCTGGTGAGTACACGAGACGTGGTAGTGCTCACACAGTTCCTCTTCCTGGCTGGTGAGTACATGAGACGTGGTAGTTCTCACACAGGTTCTCTCCCTGGCTGGTGAGTACACGAGACGTGGTAGTTCTCACACAGGTCCTCTCCATGGCTGGTGAGTACACTAGACGTGTACTCACCTGTGTAAGTCCTTACTTACACAGGTCTCTGAAAATTCTTATGAGCCATGAGATCCCAAGGAGGATTGAGGACCCCAAGAAGCCCTAAGGTTGAAGGTCCTGAGGAGACTTGAAGAGCCCAAGTAACCCCGAGGAGCCTGCAAAAAACTGAAGAAAGACCATGAGGAGCCCAAAGAGCCCTGAGGATTCAGAGGATCCCCTAAAATACCATGATACCACTTAAGGGCTTTTCATCCAAGGAATTGAGGATACCTAGAGATGTGTATATCTCAGTATATATACATATATATACAAAAACAACCACAAGGGGAGTTGAATGATAGCTCTAGACGTTTCGTGTTGAAATCAACATCATCAGGAGTTGTACTGCTGCAGAAAAGAGGAGGAGGTTCAATGCTCTTCTTGCCGAATAAGGCAAGTGAAAATTTGTGTATTCATTAATTTCGCAAAAATTATTCCGAACCTGACGAAAATAATATATATCATTGTGTTTGTTTATTATTAAATTATTGTAAACATATAAAATATATTTAGCTGGATTAGGCTAAATTAAATTGCGCTTATTATAATAAGGTTAGGTAAGTTTTCTAAGGTTCTTTTGGTGCAAAATTTATTTATTTTTACATTAACATAAATGAAAAAAATATCTTGAAATGCATAAGAACATAAGAAAGAAGGAATACTGCAACAGGCCTACTGACCCATGCGGAGCAGGTCCATGTCGTCCCCCCCCCGGATTAGACCAATGACCCCCCTCGGATTAGCCCAATGACCCACCCAGTCTGGTCACCTCCACTCAAGGATGGAGCACTGTACCAGACCCAGCAGCACAAGCTAGTCAGGTCCAACTCACACCCACCCACACCCACTCATGTATTTATCTAACCTATTTTTAAAACTACACAATGTTTTAGCCTGAATAACTGTACTCGGGAGTTTGTTCCACTCATCCACAACTCTATTACCAAACCAATGCTTTCCTATATCCTTCCTGAATCTGAATTTTTCCAACTTGAAACCATTGCTGCGAGTCCTGTCTTGGCTGGAAATTTTCAGCACGCTATTTACACCCCCTTTATTTATTCCTGTTTTCCATTTATACACCTCGATCATATCATCCCTAATTCTACGCCTTTCGAGAGAGAAAATTTTGGAAAGGACTTAATTCTAAATGAGTTTTTGCTAATTAACCAATTTTACCTATTCGGCACAATAAATATATATATATAATATATATATATATATATATATATATATAATATATATATATATATATATATATATATATATATAATATATATATATATACATACATCAATGAAATCACGAAACAAGTGATTTTAAATCATTTACCATACTGTGGCAGGCCAGGACTCGACCCTACGAACCTTGTGCCGCCTCCAGAGACAGAACAATGCATTCTATATACTCTAGAATGAATAAAATATGCCAGTATGTAACAAGTGGAGGCGGTCACAACCACTCCCTCTGTTGTGGTAAACACTGCCATCTAGTGACGGCCTTTTGAAGCCGTCTATTATTATAATTATTATTATGTAGTTCATTATTATTATATATGTATGTGTTATTATTTTTTTTTTATTATCACACTGGCCGATTCCCACCAAGGCAGGGTGGCCCGAAAAAGAAAAACTTTCACCATCATTCACTGAAGCTGTCGAAACCATCACAACAGTGGGCTGTCAAGAGATACAATTTGTAAGTATAAATTACCCCTAGGGGGTGTTATGCCAGCATATTTCATTCGATGATGGCTGACGAAATACCTACTTGTTTGGACTCAAAAGTCCACACCTTACTGCCGATTATAGGTTGATTACAAACTCCTTGTGACTCAAGAATTGCGCAATCCCCCGATCTACAAGAAATTCGTAACATACCTTGCTCTTTGTAACGTGAGCTATGGTGTTCTCAACACCTTCGACAGGTATCGGTGACTTGATAGAAGCTGAAGTGTCCTTGGATGTCCACGTCTTCCATTGTCCAGGAAACGCACACTGGTACACAAATTTTTCCCCACAAAAATTTGTCTTTATTGTTCACAATGTATCACAAGAGAAGCTGATCACACTTCTCCTATGTTTATCGTGTTTTGTGAGACACTTTGTCCACACTAACGCACAGATCAGTGTTCTTTTTTGGTTATCCTGGCGTCAGTGTCACTCGTAGTAGAGTCAAAGTTAATCTGGCCAACGCCACAGCGCTCCATGCCGTCACTGCCCTAATACACAAAAAAAACGCTGACCTAGTACCTTGCATCCTTGTCACCTCCTCGATGAAGCAAAGCAGAATGTTTGTTTCTTGCTGTCTTAATCATAGACAACAATGTACACTATCTTTACTATGGTAATAAAGTGGGAGCAGGATTTTCCTTAATTGTCCTGCTAAAGTAAGAATGTATTGTCTCTTATAAAAATACACTTTGCAACACCGCTGCAAGGAGCAGAGGTCACTTGACTACGTGGCATAGCATCTGTGATCAATTACTCACTCTAGCAGTAAACAAGACGCTCGCCCCTTCTGAGTGGCCCCTCAGGGCTGAGAGGGCTTGGCCCCTCAGGGCTGAAAGGGCTGAAGGGGGCTGATACCCCCCTCCTGGAGAAAATTTCTCCACACTGGGGGGCGGCGGAGGTTCGCGCAGGTTAAAAACTATTCATCACTTAACATTAATTTAATTTTCTCACTCGCCAACCACTGCTGCTTGTCTTTTTCTGAACAGCTTTAGTCTGTGTGGTTTCGGAGAATCACTAATTTTGTTTTCAACACTGTGTAATTCTACGGAAACTAGTTTATTTATTGCCCGCTTATTCACTACACCTTTGCTCAAAACATCAACTGTCCTGAGATTCCATTTGCATCAGGATATTGGTCACAATTTTTCCAAGGGGCCCATTGGGACCTCGGACCATCATTGCCCGAAATCACAATGTCACCGGGTCTTAAAGGACTTATGATTTTCAGGAAACACCAGCTCCATAGAAGTGTTCTCTCAATGAGGTGAGATAGTCTTCTCGCCAATTTTCTCCCAACGTTCAATCACTTTTTTAAAGGGGTTTGAATTTACGTCTGAGTTCTCAGGTTCGAAATAAGTAGGATCCTCTATGATTTCTTTATCTTTCATGGGAAACAGGTTCGAGCCTTCGGGCCATGGAGTAAATGAGATGGACTTAACACTTCTAAATTGTCCAGATCATCGGTAACATAAGTTAGAGGTCCTTTGTTTGATTTCTATTTTCTATTCAGCCCACAACTGTACGGAATTCTTCTAAATATTCTCTGACGATGAATGAGTCTTCCTTAACAACGCTTTACAATGCCGATCATTCTTTCATAAAATCCGCCGTGCCATGGAAAATTTAGGAGGAATGTATCTCCAACGACATCTGCGTTGATTCAGCATCGCTGTACTTCTGGTTGATCAAGATCTTCTTATATAAGCACACGCAACAAAGTTCGTTGAATTATGTTGAAATCATCAGTCTGGATCTGCCCTTCGGCTGCAAACCTTCTGAATAATTTGAAAAAAGTTTCAGCAGAATGCAGTGGCTACTTCTAGAGTACTGCTCTAGTTGTAGCACAGTGAACAAAGATTTTACACCTTATTGGAACTTTGTCAACCTGTTTTGGTTAAATTTATGTCCATTTACTACACCTGTCACCCAAATGGAGTGATATGACAAAATTTCAGAGGGATATGGAGGGGACCTGGATACGGGACATACTCACATTCGTAGTGACGACAAGTAATACATCCTTTATTTGTTTTTTTCACATTTTTTGTCGACTTGAGGTATCCAGTAGGATTGTCTATATGACAAAGTGTGTTCACTACCCCACATGAAACACTTTTACTGTGGGCTTTTTTGCACAATCAGTTTTGTTAGCCAATGATTCTTGGGAGATCAATATTGGATGTTATGGCTTCTTTAGTAGTGAAGAATTATGAATTCTTCCTCGACTTTCTTAAATCTTTTTCTGATCGAGATAAAGTCCTAAAGAATTAATCATGGGCAGGTTTCTTTGGGGGATTTATCTTGTGTTTCTAGAAATTTATGTTCTGTAGAGAAAACATCTTCTGTTTAGTTTCACCCAGTATTTAATGGGTTCAGCATTCATAATCAGGTTTTATTTTTTTAATGAATTTAAAGACAAGAGTTTGTAACTCTTAAGAGTTTACCCAAAGATGATTTAATTAGATCCATCAATATATTTCTGTTTTTGTCTGCAGAAATTTACACAACTTATTTCTGCTGTGTTCAAGCAGACTGTTTCTTCTGGCTTTAATGGGGAGCTTTTTGCTGAGGCCAGTTTTTTTTCATTAGAGAGCCGTTCGGTCCGTGGAGCCATAATTTATTATCCAACAAATTTCTTGAGTGGGACACCCCCGTGACAACATGTCAGCGGGGATTCTCTTGGGTAAGACGTGAAGAAAGAGAAATCTCTCTGCATCTCTTTTATTTCTGCTACTCTGTTTCTGTACATAACCCAACTTACTCTTATTATTTCTTAACCTTTGGAGAACTGCCTCATTATCACTCCAGATCACGGTTTTCTCAATAGTGAGATGATCAAGTACTTTGTTGAGATAGACAGCTAATTTTGTACCTACATAGAGTGCTGTCAGTTCCAATTGTGGTCGTTCTGACCTTCAAGGGTGCTACCCTGGCCTTTGAAGTAATTAGGGGACTTCCTTCAGCATTACTCATGTAAGCTACAGCGCCATAACCTCTGTTGACGCATCACAGAACACATTAATGTGTAAATTGTTTCCCTCTTTGACCTATTTGTCTGGGAAATTTTAAATTTTTGATGAAGTTGCTTAAACTCCCTGGATTTTTCCCATCCCTGCTTGACCCATTTCTAGAGGCAAGTTCCCCATCCCATCCAATTTTGAGTTTCCATGCATCTTGCAAAAGCATTTTAACCCTTTTGGTAATTGGTGAGACGAGTCCAGAGGATCAAAACATTTTTATACCTCTGACATTAAACTACGTTTAGTGAGTGTACTGCATGATTTATTGTTTATCTTTTTGAGACTCAAAGTATCTTCCTGTGTGTTCCAATTAAGTCCCAGCATATTGTTGCAATCGGGAAATTTTTCAGTTTCAGGAAATCTTCTTTGATAAGTTCCCTTAATTGCTTTGAATTTGTATTCCACAATCCTTAGAAGCTTTATTTGCTTCTTTTCATCTCCTTGTTAGCTTCTCTGATAAGGATTTCAAACCCCTCCTCTTTATTCACAGTACCTTGAAGATTGTCCACATAGAAACTTTTCTTTAAGACTTCTTTGAAGGGACTTTCCCAGATTTCTTCAAATGTGTATTTAAAAGTAGCTTCTAGTAAGAATGGAGAGGATGTGCACCAAATAATACTGATTTGAAACGATAAGTTTTCACAGGACTTTGAGGATCATGTGGATTTTCAGGCCACAAGAATCGAGTATAATCTCTATCTATTTCTTGTAGTCCTACTCTTAAGAAAGCCTTGGAAATATCAGCCGTTGTGGGCATATGGGTTTGTGCGAAATTTCATAAGCACGTCTCCAAGCTTCTCAGTTAGTGAGGGTCCGGTCATCAGACAGTCATTAAGACTTGCTACATCTTTATTTGAAACGTGCGCTGCAATTATATACAACCGTATGGATTGGTTTTTCAGAATCTTTTCTGACTCCAGGGTGGGGGAGATAATGAGCTTTTTTGTCTTCAACTTATCTTCGACTATTTCCTCAATGAATTTATTGTCCAACTGTTCTTGTATGATATTTTTCATAGACAGTCAGTAACTCGGATTCTTCCTGAGCTCATGTATTTGTGCTTTCATCTGTCCGAAAGCCATGCGATAATTTTGTTTAGGTAGATGTGGTGGATTTAATTTCCATGGTAACCAAACCCCAATACTGTCCATCTTTATATTTGCCCGTGTCCAAATTTTGGGTTTTATAAGTCTGAGACTCTTGGGGGCTTGGTTTATTTACATCAATCCCTATCGCATCTAAATCCCCACAACATTATCAACTGGTTCATTCATTTCTTCCAGTAATGATAATTTTTGCTGTGGGTACATGATCAGCGGTTATTCTCGTAACTATACATTTTCAATGAATCAATATCAGCTTCTTTCCCACTTTGAGAGGGAAGGGGACCACATATAAATTGGCCTCCTGCGTTTTCAGCAAGTGAAACATCATGTTTACTTACTATTTTTGCACAAAACAGTGATAATAATCACTTCCAATGATTTTAAAACAATTGGACTAATTGTGTCCGTCTGTATGTCAGGACAGGGCTTAAATTGACCTTAGCTGCTTTCAGTGCTGCAAAGTTTTTTTCTTTTAATCCCTGGATCTGCACAGACTTAGGCAAAAACATCTACTACCACAGCTTCTACTGTCTTTTTCCTGTTTCCTAGACCAACAGTGATTTTGGCTAGGTCATATGTTCCCGTTTACAGAATTATGGAAAAAAAACCGCTAAATCTAACTGTATTTGGGATAGGGTTGTTTTTATTCAGTTTCTGCAACACTGTTCTTCTTATGAAGGAACCTTTGTGAGCCTTGATCAAATAGTGTTTGCACATTGGTTTTGTGTAATTATTAGATAACTCAACCCGAGGTATCGGGAGAGCAGTTTCTTTAAACTTATCTCTCACATTTAATGCTGTTGCTTGTTGACTTCCTGATTCTGTGGAAGTCTGCTGCTGTTCAGCAAAAGTAATTTTGGGGTAATGCTGTATGATGCATACCCTTGCATTTAAAACACTTCTTCAGTGAGCATTTTCCTCCCTTGTGTTCACCTAAACACTTGATGCATCTTTTCAGCTGTATTTAACACGTTGTTACGTGCCTCCATTGATGTGTATTGAATACAATTTCTGTGCCCAATGTGTTCCATCACAAGTACACATTTTGGAGTACGTTTATGTATGACAGTTTGTTTACTGTCTATTGTATTCACAGCTTGATAAATGGCCTATATGGGATTTCCCATTATGTGGTTTAGTGGGAGTAGGTATACTCTTTTTATACTGAGTTGAAGGTTTTTATCCACTGGATTTGTGGAAATTTTTTATCTTGTCTCGTTGCTTGCATGCATGAAACTATTGTTTGTAAACCATTGCTAATTTCTTCACAAAGTGAAAATAGCGTTTATTGAACATAATATTTAATCGTTTTATTTGTTTTATGGTGACAACTTATCTTGTACAATACCACGAAAACCAATCACATTGTCTTAGGTCAAAATTTAGCATCTAGAGATCTGAGACTAATTGTCTAATGTAATTCTAAAGCCTGTAAGTCTGAAAAACAATGTTTGGGTGGCTTTTAAGCTTGGGTATTAAGACTGCATGTCTAACTCTAGCCTTGTCAGCATCGAAGTAATTTTTCTGCTAAGACACGTAAAAGGGTATTTGATAATTACCTTTAACCACCGGAAATGACATAATCAGTTCATAGGGTTCTCCCTTTACAAGACATTTAAGATAATTGAACTAGCAATCTCATCTATGTCAGTTCGTGAATTTAACTATGGATTGAAAACCACCAATGAATTCTTCATAATTATGACCTTGGAAATAGGTAATGACAATGAAAGGGAAGCTTGGTAATGGGACACTTGTTGTTACAGGTGTTAACAGGTGGTTTGCCCACTAGTTTAGTAGGTCTCTGTGACAGAGTTTTACGGCAGATAGCCTGTACCCCCTGTCCACCTTAATTGTTGATTACTAAAAAATATCCAAAACATTTTTAATTTCATCCTCAAAATGGATCTGATTCAAGAAATTTATTTTATAAATGTGTATAGTCTGAATTTAAATTTTTTTCATACGTTGTGTAAATAATCCAAACTTGACCTCAGACATCAAAATCTATGTTTGTATCTTGAGTTAATCCTAAACAGACTGAATTAGATTTCTAATTGTGTAATCTTAGTCTTAAAGACTGAAACTGAGTTTTCAAAACAAGCCATTTTAATGGTATACTGAAAATTCTAGCACCACACTTAGTGTTTATAAACACTGTACTGCTATAAACAGCTGAGTTTTTGTTATGCTTAAGTCAGCAATAATCGAGTCAGACACTACTGACCCACTAAGCTTAACCTCAGGGTCAATGACCATGAAAGGTAAAAGGGTACATGTGTCTGGTGTTTATGGCTTAGAGTTTTGCTGTGTCAGCCCCGCCAGGGGTAATTAATCGTAAATAACGATGTTATACACTTCATTCACTATACACTATAAATGTCACGTATAACTGTAATCACACGTGAATATTACTTTTCACATATATAAATTTCACTGTTAATATATATTTGAAGGCTTACACTTTATATAAGTTCCTTTTTAAAATAACAGGAGATCCCATAAGAAACAAACTTTAACACAATCTTGTCTCTTTAAAATTTTTGTCTATAAACATTTATAAACACTGTGTATATTTAAAACACTCAGACAAACAACATCACTTGTGGTGTTGTCTTAATCAGCGATTTGAGGGAAAAGGAGCATTGATGGAGGGGTGCAGGATACCATCCCCCGTCTTCTTTGGGTTTGGGGGAGTCACCCAGCTCCCATTTTCGTTGGGGTGAACGCTGGGTGAAACGCCCTTTTCTTTTGGCTGCCCATTTCTCTGTGATTGAGTCCCGGAGGGGCTCATTTATACTTATTTATAAATTTTAAAACACTAGTTTTACAGCTTTTTTTCGAAGGCCTTGGCTCATAGGTTATTTGTACACTGTAGTACAACATATTTGGACCACAGTGTGGTCTTTATCCCGGGTTTGAGCACGACCAACCTGTTGAGAATTTTGGCCTTACCTGCTGTGTTTATTATAACTATATGTAATGAACACTTAGCTGATAAATGACAGCAAATCGTCTACACACGCCCCCCTGCAGACGAGGTCTAGAAGCTGTCGAAACCATCACAACAGTGGGCTGCAAGGGGATACAATTTTTAAGTATAAATTACCCCTAGGGGGGGTTATGCCAGCATATTTCATTCGATGATGGCTGACGAAATACCTACTTGTTTGGACTCAAAAGTCCACACCCTTTCTGCCGATTATAGGTTGATTACAAACTCCTTGTGACTCAAGAATTGCGCAATCCCCCGATCTACAAGAAATTTGTAACATACCTTGCTCTTTGTAACGTGAGCTATGGTCAAACCATACCCCCGGCTGGGATTGAACCCGCGGTCATAGAGTCTCAAAACTCCAGCCCGTCGCGCTAGCCACTAGACCAGCGCGACGGCTGGAGTTTTGAGACTCTATGACCGCGGGTTCAATCCCAGCCGGGGGTATGGTTTATTTGCAATCGTGTCATTACGATTTCTTAAGTGAGCTATGGTGTTCTCAACACCTTTGACAGGTATCGGTGACTTGATAGAAGCTGAAGTGTCCTTGGATGTCCACGTCTTCCATTGTCTAGGAAACGCACACTGGTACACTAAGTTCACAAGATTTGTCTTTATTGTTCACAATGTATCACAAGAGAAGCTGATCACACTTCTCCTATGTTTATCGTGTTTTGTGAGACACTTTGTCCACACTAACGCACAGATCAGTGTTCTTTTTTGGTTATCCTGGCGTCAGTGTCACTCGTAGTAGAGGTCAAAATTAATCTGGCCAACGCCACAAGCGCTCCATTTCCCTCACTGCCCTAATACACAAAAAAAACGCTGACCTAGTACCTTGCATCCTTGTCACCTCCTCGATGAAGCAAAGCCAGAATGTTTGTTTCTTGCTGTCTTAATCATAGACAACAATGTACACTATCTTTACTATGGTAATAAAGTGGGGGCAGGATTTTCCTTAATTGTCCTGCTAAAAATAAGAATGTAATGTCTCTTATAAAAATACACTTTGCAACACCGCTGCAAGGAGCAGAGGTTTACTTGACTACGTGGGATAGCATCTGTGGGTCAATTACTCACTCTAGCAGTAAACAAGACGCTCGCCCCTTCTGAGTGGCCCCTCAGGGCTGAGAGGGCTTGGCCCCTCAGGGCTGAAAGGGCTGAAGAGGGCTGATACCCCCCTCCTGGAGAAAATTTCTCCACACCATCACTGTCTTGCCACAAGGGTGCTTTACATACAGTTTTTAAACTGCCCAAAATTAACACCCCTCCTTTAGAGTGCAGGCACTGTACTTCCCATCTCCAGGACTCAAGTCCGGCCTGCCGGTTTCCCTGAACCCCTTCATAAATGTTACTTTGCTCACACTCCAACAGCACATCAAGTATTAAAAACCATTTGTCTCCATTCACTCCTATCAAACAACCTCATGCATAACCCGCTGGAAGTCCAAGCCCCTCGCACACAAAACCTCCTTTACCCCCTTTCCCCCAACCTTTCCTAGGCCGACCCCTACCCCCCCCTTCCTTCCACTACAGACTGATACACTCTTGAAGTCATTCTGTTTCGCTCCATTCTCATCCCCCATGTCCGACCACCTCAACAACCCTTCCTCCCGCCCTCTGGACAACAGTTTGGTAATCCCACACCTCCTCCTAACTTCCAAACTACGAATTCTCTGCATTATAAATTTACACCACACATTGGCCCTCAGACATGACATCTCCACTGCCTCCAGCCTTTCCCTCGCTGCAACATTCATCACCATGCTTCACACCCATATAAGAGCGTTGGTAAAACTATAAATCTCATACATTTCCCCTCTTTGCCTCCAAGGACAAAAATTCTTTGTTTCCACAGACTCCTAAGTGCCACCACTCACTCTTTTCCCCCATCAATTTTATGATTCACCTCATCTTTCAAGACCCATCCGCTGACACGTCCACTCCCAAATATCTGAATACATTCACCTCCTCCATACTCTCTCCCTCCAATCTGATATTCAATCTTTCATCACCTAATTTTTTTGGTTATCCTCATTTAACCTTACTCTTTCCTGTATTCCCCTTTAATTTTCTTCTTTGCACACCCTAAAAATTTTCCACCAAACTCCAACTTTTCTTCAATCCCCAAGAGCACATGTCATCACAAAAAGCAGCTGGCAACTCCCACTTTGTGTGTGATTCTTTATCTTTTAAAAATCCACGCCTTTGCAGACCCTCGATTTACTTTTCTTACAACCCCCTCATAATTAATTAAACAACCACTGACATCACACATCCTTGTTTAAAGGGGCCCCCTTTTTTCGGGAAAAAAATTTCCCTCTTTTCCACAAACTCAAAATTTAGCCCACTATCCCGTAAAAACTCTTCACTGCTTTCGTAACCTCCTCCTACCCTACACTGCAACTCTGCCCCATTGCCCCCCTTTCCCCCCTGTCATACCCTTTTCCAAACCAAAATGCCCCAAAAACCTCTTTTGCCTTTTCTAAAAAACGTTTTACTTATATGTTTTTTACTGTAAAACACCTGGTCCACACACCCCCCTACCTTTCCAAACCCCCTTGTTTCATTGCTATCCCATTCTCCCTTCCTTAATTCTTTCAATTAAAAACTCACAACACTTTCCAGGTAACCAGCAGACTTTCCCCCCCATAATTTTTGCACCCTTTTTTTCCCCCTTTGCCTTTATACAAAGGAACTATGCATGCTCTCTGCCAATCCCTAGGTACCTTACCCCTTCCATACATTTATTAATAATTGCACCAACCACTCCAAAACTATATCCCACCTGCTTTTAACATTTCTATCTTTATCCCATCAATCCCGGCTGCCTTACCCCCTTCATTTTTCCCTACTGCCTCACGAACTTCCCCCACACTCAAAATTTGGCTCTTCCTTCACTCCTACAAGATGTTATTCCTCCTTGCCCTATACACGAAATCACAGCTTCCCTATCTTCATCAACATTTAACAATTCCTCAAAATATTCCTTCCATCTTCCCAATACCTCTAACTCTCCATTTAATAACTCTCCTCTCCTATTTTTTTTTAACTGACAAATCCCTTTTTTCTCAGGCTTTCTTAACTGTTAATCTCACTCCAAAACTTTTTCTTATTTTCAACAAAATTTTTTGGGGTAACATTTTCCCACTCTCCCCTTTTCTCTCTTTTTACATTGCTTCACCCCCTCTCTTAACCTCTCTCTTTTTTTCCATAATTCTTCCCTCCCGCACACTTCTCTTTGTAAAAATTTTCAATGCTAAACTTTTTCTCCTTACTACTCTCTTTTCATCATCATTTTCCCCCAAATCGGTCCTCTCCCTCCCCACCCATTTCCCCTAACCACAAACTTCGCTAACACTCTAACACTACATTTTAAAAACCCTACCCCATACCTCTTCGACCCCATTGCCCATGCTCTCATTAGCCCCAACCCCAAAAGCTGTTTATACTACCCCAGCGCCTCCTCTTTAGTTTATAAAAATTCACCTCTCTCTTCCCCGATGCTTATTCTCCTTGTATCCCACTACCTTTTTACTCCAGTGTCAAAAACTATATATTATATTTTTTTTCTTATGTATTTTATTATTATTTTTTTTAATATTATTTTTCTTTTTGATATATTATTATCCCATTGCAAAAAATTTTATAAAAGCAAACCCCTCACGACTGTATATTGGAATGGACAGTGACGTCATTTGTTTACTCTTGAAAAGCCAAAAAAAAACGAACATTTCTCCTGTTTGAGCTCAATTTCAAGGTACTTTTCATCGTGAAAGCTATGAAAAACATTAATATTTCATTCACAAATGAGAAAAAAAACGAGAAAACAAACCCAAAAAACCATACCCAAAAAACCCCTAAGGGATGACTAATTTCTGAAAGTGAA
>NW_026505814.1:0-10000 GCF_026875155.1 Cherax quadricarinatus
CAAATTTTTAAACTAAATTTACTCACCGGGTTTATCGCGTCGAAAAAAATGTAAACAATACGAATAAAAGGATGTGCCAAAAGTCTTTTGAATTTTTTGGAACAATATTTTTGCGAAAGGGGAGCATAAAACAAACACCCCACACCCACACCACACACACACACACACAAACACAAAAACACAAACATTTTAAATTATACAGAAAACATTCATATCTTTCATATTTATCCTTTAACATTCAGTACAGATTTAAAAAACAACATTGGACACATACTCTTATACACAAATTCAGATACAGACTTATAAAAATACATGGAGTTACATACTTACTAACAGCCAGAACATATTTAACACTAACAACACAAAATTTTTAGACAAATTTATTACAGCAAATAAAAAAATATAAAAGCTTCTATTTTTAACGGCATTCCCGCCAGGGGAAAACTTCCGATGCATTTTTTAATCCCAAAAGTGTCTCTTAAATCCCGTTAAATCCAGCTCTCCATTCCACCATCCGCTGCCTTACTGCCCCCACTGGGGCCCCAACTGAACTCACAACTTACCCCCACTAACACTATTGGAGAGCAATCAAACTCAGAGCACACACCAAGGGATATGGACTTAAAATAAGCCCCGGGAATATGTTAGGCTTTTTAAAGACCCCCCCCCCCCTAAAAAAGCGAAAACAAAGTGATAAAGGAGGGGGTTTTGACATGTGGGGAAGTTAGTTATGGAACTACAGTTGTGGGTACGACGCATGATGATTTAGGGTTACAGGTGGGAAGTTGGCTGCATAATAATATGGTTGTCCCCCGATTAGAGGAAAAAATCGACTTTTATTTTCCTTTTCCGTAAAGGGCCCCCTTTTTTTTAGCCCACGACGTTAATAAAAAACTATTCTTTTCGGTTTTTACAAAACCTCAAATCCTCGATTAATACTGTAGAGGCAGCATTATGAAAGCGCATTAAATATTAATGTTGGGGATTTGAAGCGAATCATATACAAAAAAATTTTAAGTTTCTTTCAAAAATGTTAACTTAGGGCATGCAAAAACCAAAAAAATTCAAACTTTTCGAAGAGACCAAAACCCTAAAAAACACAGAATTTAAACATTAAGCCATAAGAAAAAAGCTTTGCCATTTATCTCATGTAGGAAATTTTAAAATCGGATGTGAACTCAGAAATTATCGCTTATAACCAATATATTTTTTTCTTTTTTTTAAAAAAACATTCTTCCTACCCGGGCCAAAAATCATTCAATGTTTTCTGTAAAAAAGATGACCAAATTTAAAATAATTATGAAAATCAAAGGGAAAAAAAAAGTTTTTTTTTAAGTCATGGCTGTCACAAAGTGATTTTAAAAATTTCCTAGACTTTCCCCAAACAATTACTATTTCCCCTGACAAAGTCTCGCTATTCTCGGCCCAACGTCCCCTCACAGCGTCGCATTCCCCAACGCATGTTTTTACCTATGTATATTTCATACAAGATGGGGTGGTCAACATATTTAAAAATCAAATTAAAGTGGCTTTATAATTTATAATTTTATTTTTCGTACGACACTTTGTGAAAAATAACTTTTAATCTTTGTAACAGCAAATGTAGTGTCAATACTTTTAGGAAAATAGAAAAAATATTTATCAAAAATATTATTTGAAAAAAAGAAATCTCCATCATTTATTTTAAAAAGATTTTTCAATAAATGAACTGAATTATCTCTAGAAAAATATCAAAAATAAAATTAAAATTACCCAATAGTAAAATATCAAAAATATTTTTTTTTAACAGAATAATATGATTGTACAAAACAAAAACCGTGAATGCGTGATCTATTTTTTTCAATTTCCGTTTTTTGAAATTTTTTTTTTGTAGTATCCTCAGCAAGTTTTCGTTTCCATTGTCTTTGACCTCAAGAATTTGCCTCCTTCATTGGCCATTTGTGTTTTCTCGCTTCTTTTCAAAAATTTAAAAAAATTTTCTAGCAACGGGGGCATTTCTTCTTTTTTCCTATCTTTTTTTTTGAAGTTTTCATCCTTTTTCTCTTCCAAATCGGGCTTTTTCTTCTCTTTTGTTTTTCCGGGTACACTGAATACCTCGTTTCCTGAGCCTCTACGGGAATGTAACAAGTCTGTGTTTTCTGATGGGATATCATATCCTCATGTCCTCTTCACGCCCATCGTACACCTGTTTAACGGCCCGTACGTTTCTGTTCCATATTACAGAGGTAAATCGTCTTTGACTGAACGTCCCTTCAACTTTGATTACCCTTTTAAAAGAGAATTTATTTGTACCCAAAAGAAGCTATTTTTTCGCTTCCAGACAAGAGTCCATGAAAGGTATCCACCCTTTTTGCACTTATAAAAAATTCTTAAAATCATCTTCGGGGGAATGTCGGAGTGTTCATAAGACCCTGTGCGTGACATCATATTTCTCTTTTCTCAACACTTTGGAGAAGAAACGTTACAGATTTGTTAAAAATCAGGGAGAAAAACTGAAAACCCCTTAAAATTCAAATTATTTGTATGGGGTTTCCTTTCTTGATTTTTCCGTTTGTCTACATAGTTTTTGAACGAAACCTACTCATTTGATTTTAAATTCAGCCATTTTTCTTATGTTACAAACTTTACTATACCCTGTCTTCACCAAGTTTTGAGCCCTTTCTGTCTCCTGCAATTTGCACTCTTCAGGACCCCTTTTAAATAAAATTACCCTGTTTGCAAGAACTGCATTTTTAGCATTACCAGGGTATTGTTGAATTTCAAATTTCCCCTTGGTTTTAAGCACTTTATTTTAGCACTTTACTTTTAAGCACTTTACTTTTGTTTCATGCTTCGGCCCATCGCCCAAACCTGGCAAAGCAAAACTTGGGGAAACTGTTGTAAGGAAAAATTTCACCTCTTTCATGGGGTTTTATGGAAGTATAAAGGTTTTCCGGGGAAAAACTTTTACGGATATTCCGTTACGACCTTAGCTTAGCTTGGGCACCATCACAAGTGACTGAGGTCAAAGATTTAAAAATGGCCATGTTGCCCAATTCCTCTTATAAAAAGGTGCTCATAGAATTTTTAAATTTTTTGATGACCCATCCCCTGCACTTGAAACAACTACTGAGGAGGAAAAACCCCCTCAAAGGGGCCTGTCCTAAAGTTTAACCACATGAATGCTCAAAACTCTGACTTTAAGTAGGGGTAAAGCTGGTTTTTCCGATCACTCGAAAGCGAGCGAGAAGATCCACGGAATAAAGGCGAACCTCTTGGAATGGACACATTCAACAATCACCAAAACCCCCCTAAGGGGCGCGGAGTAGTTTTACTGCTAAAAGTCCGGATGGCTTTTACTGTTTTAGGGAACGTTTAACAATGACAATACAAGGGAATTCGGAACATTTGCTTCCCCTTGTCGATAGAAAACCCCAAACCACAAAAAGGCGAGTACGCACACACCATACATAACCCACACACATACACACACACCATACACACACACACAGCAAGCAATATGTGTTAGGGGGCACATGCTTAAAAACTTACCCCCATTCATCAGCGCGGGTCATCCCACTCCCGGGCCTATAATTGTCAAGCAACCACACCGAACCAGTAACTCACTCATATATAACTACCATTAAATTCCTTTCTATTGAAAAGAAGAGAGGAGAGAGAGAGAGAGAGAGAAGAGAGAGAGAGAGAGAGAGAAGAGAGAAGAAAGAGGGAAAGAGAGAGAGAGAAAAAGAAGAGGAGAGAGAGAGAAGAAGAGAGAGAAAGAGAAGAGAGAAGAGAGAGAGAGAGAGAGAGAGAAGGGAAAAAGGAGAGAGAGAGAGGAGGAGAGAGAGAGAGAGAGAGAATAATTGGGGAAAAGGGAAACAGTAGAGGCCTTTTGGGGGCCACATTGAGGCTGCATTGGAAGGACTATTTCTTTCTAGATTAAGTTTCATTACATTATTTTTTAGGCTTTGCGGCTAGGATAGTAAGGCCCTGCTTTTTTCCCCATTTCAACCCTTTTGGCACTAGGGGAGAAAACGGGGAAGTTTTACCCAAACTATACTGGAATATTGCAGGGAATTTGCAAGAACAAGAGGGGCGGGAAAATATGGCTCTATCTTGGTCACATTTTATGTCTTCAAAACTTGAATTTTATTTGAAGGGAATGATGTTGTGATGGTGTTTCCTAATCTTTTACCTCGTCGAAAAAAATGGCCCCGTCTATGTCTTTTTTAACACAAGCTACAGCTTCCATTTTATGTCGGACCCTAAAAAATCAAAAATTTCGTTTTTTTTTTCTTTTTTGCAAAAACTTCAAACTAAAATTCCCCTTTTCCCCCCAAAAATTAAGATTGAATGCGCCAGACATATGTTTTTTTTAATTTTATTGCTTGAATTCATTCCAAAAAATTGGGTCCTAACCTTTTATATGAGTGTGAATTTTTCCAAAGAGCGCCCGAGCGGAACAGAGATTGAACTATCTTGGATTACCTACGTATTACAAAATTAGTCATACCTGGGGTGCTTCTTTTCAATGTTTGATGTATCCAAATATTTGGCACACATATTTATCATTTTGTTTAAAGCCTTATCGTCTTCCCCCCCGAGGTAGCGTAAACCAGAAAATAAAACAGAAAACTTTCGTCATTTATTAAAGATTTTGCCGGGATTTTGGTCCCCAAACCGCCCCAAACTACCCCCTGGTATCCTACCCCTATTTCCTGAAACCTTTCATAAACATTCCCCTTTAGCCCATCCAATAGCTGTCAAATTATAAAAAAAAACACATCCCCACACTCCTTCTATCTCAAGTTTTCACAAGACTGTTGGGTATCTAATTCCCCAATACTCAAAACCCCCAATCTTCCTAGGAAGAGCCCTACCCGTCCTTCCCTCCACCCTAGATTTAATCTTTTCTCCTTTTTCATCCTATTTTCTACCACCCTCTCTAAACGTCAAAACTACTCCAAGAGTCCCTCCTGATCCCCATAAAAAAATACTGTGGGTAATCCCACCGCTCCTATTCTCCTAACTCCAAATTCTCTGCATAAAAATTCACATCTCATATATAACTCAAACACGAATCTCCACTGCCTCCACCCTTCTCCTCGCCGCAAAATTTAAATCCATGCTTCATATCCGTGCAGCAGTATTGGTACCATTATACTCTAATACATCCCCTTTTTGCCATGGATAAAGTTCTTTGTACCACAAATCCCTCAATGCATCATCCACCTTTTTCCTTTTTCCTTTCCTCTCGCAAAACCATCCACTAGAAAGTTTACTCCAATTATAAACATATTTGCTTCCTCCATATTACCCCCCTCCTATTAATATCCAATAGTTAAAGTGCTTAGATTTTTTTTTGATAATCTCATTGCTTGCTTTTCTCTACATTCCACTTTTAACTTCTTTCTATATGCCCCCCCCCAGATTCGTGTACCAACCTTTGCAGATTCTTTTTCGGAAAACTCCCGAAAGATCCGTGTCATTGGCAAAAAGCATGTTGACAACTTTCTCTCCGTACTAAATTCAGTATCTATCAGTCCCACACATTTCCCTAAACTCTAGCGTTCACTTCTTTCATAACCTCATGGTGACATCACGTCTCTGTTTAAAGGGCCCTATTTTTTACTGGAAAATAATCTCCCCCTCTCTCTCTCCTGAATATCATATCGATATCGACACAACAATCTCTTTGATAAATTAGACACATTGCAACCTCTTGGGTATCTTTAAGGAAACTTTTTCGCCACACAGTGGCTTAAATCAGTCCAACAAAGGAGAAACTTGAAGAACAGCAGGAGAATGAGGTAATCAACATTTCGGTTCTGTGAACCATTCATCTACAATCCTGCAGACTTGCAACTTCTTGGGATCTTAATACTTGGAAATTCTTCGCTTGCCTAACCCTTTGGGGCACGACCAAACTTCCCATTGGGCAAATGTGACACCACTTACAACTGCTGCACCTCTCCTGCCTACGGTTTATAAGCTGCTTCTCCGCTCATGTGCCGTATTCTATTCAAGATTGATGGACTGACCACATCGACTCAAGGTTGAGGGACTGATTACCTCTTTCCCCCTGCTGTTCTTCAAGTTTCTCCTGTGTATGGACTGTGAAGCCACTGTGTGGCGAAACGTTTCCTTAATAAAGATACCCAAGAGTTGCACATGTGTCTAATTTATCAGCATGTCGGTTCTGTGAACCATTCATCAACAATCTCTTCACAGCATTAAGTAACCTACCACCTATTCCATACATTTGCAACATCTACCACATTGCTTCCCTATACACCCTCCCAGTCTTTTCTAAATCCATAAACGTAATGAAAAGTTCTTACCTTTATCTGTTATTCACTTTTGCGCTTCACTGTAAATAATGGGCTACTCAACCCCCACCCTCCCTAAAACCTTCTCCCTCTGTAGTCCTATATTTGCCTTAAACCATAATTCTTTCTATAATAACTCGACCCTACATTTTACATGGAAAATTAACAGGCTTCTTCCCTTTTTAATTCTTGCAATCTCTTTTATCCCCATTTTCTTAATACAAAAGAAAACCAAATGCTCGCGATATAGAAACCACGCCTAGCCTTTTTTATAGGCCCCCATACTTATTTTGGTTTTTGCCCGTACTCACCCCAGTTGAGGTTGCTGGGGTCGAGTCCGAGCAGAAGTGATGCACACACACACACACACACACACACACACACACAACAAAACACACACACACACACACACGGGAAACACACATCAACCAGATAACTGCTGCAGCATATGGTAGCCTGGCAACCTGAGGAATGGCGTTCCGATACCTTAGTAAGGAATCGTTCAAGACACTGTACACTGTGTACGTCAGGCCCATAATGGAGTAAAGCACCACCTTTGGAAAACCCACACCTGGTCAAGCCCGTCAAGAAATTAGAAAAAGTACAAAGGTTTGCAACAAGCTAGTTCCCCCGGGGCTCAGAGAAATGTCCTACGAAGAAAGGTTGAGGGGAAAACGGACTGACGACACTGGAGGACAGGAAGGTCAGGGGAGACAATAAAGACATACAAAATACTGCGTGGAATAGATAAAGTGGAGAGAAACAGGATGTTCCAGAGAGGGGACACAGAAACAAGAGGTCACAATTGGAAGCTGAAGACTCAGACAGTCACAGGGGTGTTAGGAAGCATTTCTTCAGTCATAGAGTCGTCAGGAAGTGGAATAGCTTACCAAGTGATGTAGTGGAGGCAGGAACCTACATAGCTTTTTAAAACGGGAATGACAAAGCTCAGGGAAACAGAGAGAGAGAGAGACAGCCTAGTAAGATCAGTGAAGAGGCGGGACCAGGAGCTGAGTCTCGCCCCTGTAACCACAATTAGGCGAGTACAATTAGGTGAGTACACACACACACAAACACACATACATAACGACACAGTTCCTCAAAAAGGGTTTAAAGCAAAAGCAGACGATCAGGCACACAACAGGAAAGGCACTGCAATGGATCAGAGAATATTTTTTCAGTCCCTCAGCCTTCACCACGATGCTGTGAACA
Source organism: Cherax quadricarinatus (assembly GCF_026875155.1). Lineage (NCBI taxonomy): Eukaryota > Metazoa > Arthropoda > Malacostraca > Decapoda > Parastacidae > Cherax > Cherax quadricarinatus. The sequence continues at coordinate 7,524 of NW_026505814.1, forward strand.
CTAACTCCAAGGCTGAGGGACTGATTGCCTCATCTTTTGTATATAGTTCTGTCTTCCTATTATGTCCTAGAATCTGTATTGATAAAGCCACTGGATGGCGAAACGTCTACAGTGAAGATATCCAGATGTTGCACATGTGCCTTAACTTTCAACTAGGTGAGTACACACACACACACACACACACACACACACACACACACACACACACACACACACACACACACACACACTCACACACTCACACTCAAACTAGTCACAATCCAGTATTTAATACCGAACATACTAACCAACACTTTTGCACAATGGTTTCCCACTCTACCCTAAAAGCCGAGAGAGAAACTGATTGTTAAAAAACTCAGTGATAAATGTTGGACGCAAAATTTTGCTAGCTACATTATACCGGGTAGCCCAGTGAAAAATTTTGTAATAGTCTAAATGGTAATTGGAAATTGTGAAGCGCGGCACCAACGCAAATTTCCTCTTGTTATTCTGAGTATTTTCAACAGATCTGTTCCTCTTCTAGTATTGTTTTTTTTAGGGGGACTTGTCTGCCTCTGTAACTCTGGTTAAGGATGTTCAAATCCTATCTACTTCACGAGGGTCTGAAAGGTTACACGCCACCTGTTCACCACCAGTCAAGACTGCTTTAATCCCCACTGTCGCGTCCAGCAGCCTCTTGAATATATGACTTAATGGCTTTGAGGGGAATGATAAGTTTAGATTTAGAAAGGATATAAGAAAGTATTTGTTTGGAAATAGAGTAGTCGATGAGTGAAAGGCTACAACCTTGGATAGCTAAAACCTTGGCTAGCTAAAACCTTGGCTAGCTTCAAATTTAGGCTCGATAAATACACGAGTGAGAGGGGTTGGATTTAAGTGGGACTTGCACACGAGTTAACAGGGTTATCAGCTTATTAGAAGGCTAGCATTGAAAATGAGTTGGGCAAATATTTTGTTAATGAGTTTGGGTTTCAGAAGGGCCTGCCAGGTAAGGGCCAGGAGTCCTACCGCATTGTTCCTTATGTTCTTACGAAAACTGATGTACCACGAAAGCCTCTTTATCCGTGAGATGAGAAATTAGGGTCATTTGGTGTTCTGATACAATTTTAACACAAAAGTACTGTTTATAGAAGCATTCTATTGCAAGCTCTGTGGGTGAGTGGTTACAGCGCTGATCCTGTTATATGCATAGATCACGGCTGAAATCCCTGTCAGTTCTTCGGTTTTATTCATTGACAGTCATTCGTTACGATTTATTTTGAGTTCATGCATTGTGTGGCTGTGAAAGACTCCATAAATTGTAATGACACGATTGTAAACAAACTTACCGCATGGAGGACTCGAACTCTGTTGCCCGTGTTCACTTAGCAGTGAGTAGATACGTACGGGTTCCCCGTCTGTTGTGGTCGTATCCTGGGGAAGAAGAAGAGGTCAGTAGAAGGCACAAAGGCGACAAGTAGAGGACTAAAACAAGTGAAACGCAAAAAGACTTTACTAATATACAATTTCGCTTGAGCGAAACATTTCTGTAATATAGGTTTAAACTGTTGCATATGCCTTATCATCTACCTTATAGAAATAAGCCACAGATATTGGCCTTCCTGGTTTACTAACTCTAAGGGTTAATAACCAGAACAAAGTCTTCCTCGTTTTCCATCCCGTTAGCTTGGACTTTGGGAGAAACTGGGAAAGGGGAGGGGGAAGGAGGAGGGGTTCAGGTTCGAGATGAGGGAAAGGGTGGGGGTTGATGGATGGAGCGGGGAGAGGGACGGGAATGGGGGTGATGAGGGATAGATACTACCCGTATGGAAGCAAAATTTCCGGTGGCTACACAATATAACTGAAGAAGTTGGCTGAAGAGTCAGTGGAGCCCGAATTACTAGTGGTCTTCACGATCATTTATAGTGTGATCTTGACCGCTATGCATGATGTGGGCTTGACGACCATGCATCGTGAGGCTTTTGACCATGCATGGTGTACTCTTGACCATGAATGGTGTGATCTTAACCAGAGATAATATATTGACAATGTATGTTGTGGTGTTTATCGCCAGGATTGTCCAGAAAAATGTTCTCACTCAAATACGACCCATTATGGTTGATATTAATGGTTATCTTGGAAGATAATAACGTTCTTCGTGCCTGATGATAAGGCTAATTTTAACTCTCATGGAAAATGAATTGACAAGTATTTTGTTAGTGGGTTTGGTTTGAAAGACCTGTCTTGCATTGGGCCAGTAGGGCTGCTGCATTGTTCCTCGCATTCAAGTGTAATGATATTAACGATCAACATGTTTAACACAACCTATTCGTGCACAAATTGACCCTTCATCGTGGGTAATATTGACCTTTCATCGTGGTAATATTGACCTTTCATCGAGGGTAAACTGAACCCTTCATCCCGATTATTAATATATAATCGGCAGTTAATATAACGTAGGAAAAGCAGACAGTAAAAAACTTTCAAGCCAACAGCGA
>NW_026505814.1:12500-15963 GCF_026875155.1 Cherax quadricarinatus
ATTTTCCACTGGGGGCACCCTTCCGGTTTATGGCCTTCCACTGGCGCACCCTACCGGTAAGGCCTTCCACTGGCGCACCCGTCCGTGTAGGCGTTTCCACTGAGCGCACCCTTTCCGGTCTAGGACCAGAGCGGCTGGAGGTTCACCTTTTCACACCTAGTGTTACTTATTCCGGTTTTTGACCATGAACCTCTCCCTCGAGACTACCTTCACCCTTGACCCCCCCCAACCAGTACCCCCCCCCCCCCGCCCCACGACCCCCCCCCTTCGCTACCCCACCCCGCCCCGCGCGCGCAACCGCGCGCCCCCCGCGCGCGAGATCCCCCACGCGCCCGCCGCAGCGCCCTCCCGCGCGCCCGCCCGCGCGCCCGCCCCGCCCGCCGCCCCCCTCCCGCGCCCCTTCGCGAGCCCCCGCCCGCGCCTTCCTGCTGCCGCCTTCTGCAGCGTCATCCGGGATCGCCCCCGCGCCTTCGAATTTTTTTCCGATTTTTTTTCGAATTTTTTTTTTTGAATTTTCATTTCTTGTGCTCTCCATCATCCTTGGATCTGAGGTTTTTTTGGATTCCCCTCCATTCAACCCCCCATCCCCAAATTTTTTCTCGATAATACAAGTTTTTGCATTCCCCCCTATGGGGGTTTCTCCATCTCCTCGGATCAAATTTTTTTGGATCCCCCTATGGGGGTTTCGAAATTCTCCATCTCCTCGGAACCCCCTCCCACTTTCACTCCCCACCCCAAAATTTCTCGATAATACAAGTTTTTTTGGATCCCCCCTATGGGGTTTTCGAAATTCTCCACATCTTGGAATCAAATTTATGGATAACCCCTCCTCACTTTCACTCGCCCCCCAAAATTTCTCGATAATAACCAAGACTACAATTCTCCTTGGATCAAAGTTTTTTTGGATTTCCCACCCTCAGGGGTAAGCAGCTTACTACAGGTCTTAAACATCTTCCCCTTATTATTTTAAAATGAACTAAAACCTTCCTCTCATTAAGTTAAATGAACAAAAAAAAAAAAAAAAAAGCGTGTTTACTCGGCGGTCAGTGACGTCACACATACAAGCTAAAGCTTGTCGACTTATACCCCCAATGTCATGACGTCACGCCAGCACCAGGCCTGAATCATGACGACCCTTAGTGCATTAAAGTTAATAAGGGGATATAGTACCTACATCATAGGGAAAACATTTTCATCATCAGAAAAGTCACATTTTTTGTTTCGTTAATACCCATAACAATCCAACAATTTCTTTACAACACAAGTCTAGACATTTTTTTAACTATTTCATCTCAGGTCCTCCCCCCCACGAAGTAAACCTCCTCCCCACCCTCTCCGAAACCCTCACACTCCAACCAACACCTCTACAATTTTCACTCAGAACCCCCAATTTTTCTCGTTATTAACCCTTTTAGTTCTTAAAGTTAATAAGGGGATACAGAACAATCCAGAAAGTCACCACAACACTTATACCACTTTTTCGATACAATTCACTAGTCACACAATTTTACATATTACGAAGTTAAATACGCACTTTTACTTTGAACTACTCTTCAAAACACTCTTCTTAAAAAAATCATATGAATACACACAAAAATACCTTTATATGCAATTTTCCAAACAACACTGAAATACTCCAAAACATCTTTCGAACACCCCCCCAAAAACATCCTCTGAATACTCCCAAACACCTTCATAAGTACTCTTGCACATCATTTGAACACCTTCAAAGTACTCTCATAATCATTTGTACAACTTCAAAAAACACCTTTGTATACTCACATAAACACCCTTGAAACACCTCAAAACACTTTGAATAACCCTCAAAACACCTTTGAACACCTTCAAAACAAAACAACATTTGAACACACTTAAAACACCTTTGAACACCTTTGAACATTTCCAAACAACACTGAAACACTTCCAAAAACACCATTTGAGTACTCCCAAATACACCACTGAATACTAAAACACCACTGAATACACTCAAAACACCACCAAAATCACCATGAAACACTTCCAAAAAACACAATTTGAGTACTCCCAATTACACCACTGAATACTACTAAACACCACTGAATTCAATCAAAACACCCTTCAACACCTTCAAAACACCCTTGAACACCTTCAAAACACTCTTGAACACTTTTCAAAAACACCTTTGAACATTTCCAATCAACACTGAAACACTTCCAAAAAAAAACACAATTTGAGTACTCCCAATTACACCACTGAATACTACTAAAACACCGCTGAATTCAATCAAAACACCCTTCAACACCTTCAAAACACCTTTGAACACCTTTGAACACCTTCAAAAAAAACAACATTTGAACACACTCAAAACACCTTTGAACACCTTTGAACATTTCCAAACAACACTGAAACACTTCCAAAAACACCATTTGAGTACTCCCAAATACACCACTGAATACTAAAACACCACTGAATACACTCAAAACACCACCAAAATCACCATAAACTAAGATCAACACCCACATCCCACAACACCCACAACCCACAACACCCACATTTTTTTTCTCGTTTTATCTAATTTCATCAGAAAAGTCACAACACCCACACCCCCCATTTTTTTCTCGTTTTAACCCTTTTAGTTCATTAAAGTTAAATAAGGGGACACACTACATCAGAAAAAGTCCCAACAACAACCCACTTATAACATTTTTTTTTCGGTATCTCTAGTTCGACAACAACACCCACAACACCCACATCCCACAACACCCATGAACATTTCCAAAACACTATTTGAGTACTCCCAATTACACCACTGATTACTACTAAAACACCGCTGAATTCAATCAAAACACCCTTCAACACCTTCAAACACCCCTGAACACCTTCAAAACACTCTTGAACACTTTTCAAAAACACCTTTGAACATTTCCAATCAACACTGAAACACTTCCAAAAACACCATTTGAGTACTCCCAATTACACCACTGATTACTACTAAAACACCGCTGAATTCAATCAAAACACCCTTCAACACCTTCAAACACCCTTGAACACACTCAAAACACCCTTCAACACCTTCAAAACACCTTTGAACACCTTCAAAGCACCTTTGAACACATTCAAAACACTCTCATAATCATTTGAACACACTCAAAACACCTTTGAATAACCTCAAAACACCTTCGAACACCTTCAAAACACCCTTGAACACCCTTGATCACCTTCAAAAAAAACAACATTTGAACACACTCAAAACACCTTTGAACATTTCCAAACAATACTGAAACACTTCCAAAAACACCATTTGAGTACTCCCAAATACACCACTGAATACTAAAACACCACTGAATACACTCAAAACACCACCAAAATCACCATAAACTAAGATCAACACCCACATCCCCCAAAAACACCCACAACCCAAACCCCACAATTTTTTCTCGTTTTTCTAATTTCACGGGGAAATTTTACAAAACCCCCCCCCCCA
>NW_026505815.1:0-15601 GCF_026875155.1 Cherax quadricarinatus
TGCAGTTTAAGTAATTTGTTTTTGCTGCAAGAGAGAGGGCTAGAGGAGAGTAAGTTATCAGAGGACGTATAAGGGATTTGTAGAGGTGTAGTTTGGTGCGTTGAGAGGCATGTTTCAGCTTGTAGAGGCCCGCAAGGGCCTTACTAGCTATTGCATGCCTTGAGTGAATGTGTCCGTGTAAGTGTAGAAGGTAGTCAAGATTTACGCCAAGGACAGTGACAGATTGTGTCATGGGGATGTAAGTGCGGGTGTCAGCTGTTCTGAGCTCGACAGGTAATGGAGGATGTGGATGTAGTTGAGAATGATGTTAATGGCGTCTTGTGTGGATCTGTGTGTTCTGAAGCCAAACTGACCATCAGAGAGTAGAGAGTTGTGTTCCAGGTATCTGCGAAGGCGATGGTTGATGAGTTTTTCAAAGAGTTTACCTAAAGTTTCGAGGAGGCTGATAGGGCGATAATTTCTAGGATCAGAGTGGTCTTTTTTGGGTTTAGGAAGGAGGATAGCAGTAGCAGCTTTGAAGAGGGAAGGGAAGTATCCAGAGGCAAGGGAGGCATTGAGGAGGTTTGTGTAGGCAGTAATGATAGAGTCAGGAAGGTGTTTTAGGATAATATGGTTTAGGCCAGAGGCGCCAGGAGCCTTGGGAGGAAGGTGTCTGAGGAGAGTTTTAATGTCTGTGTTGGTGAAAGGAGTGTCGAGTTCTTGGGAGGAGGTAAGAGAGTCTAGATGAATGTGGCTATCTGATGTTGTATCTTGTGTGTGTGCAGTGTTCCAATGTTCTATGTTCTGAATGTGTTGAATAACGTTAGGGTGAGGTCGGTGAGGGTGGAAGATGTTCTCCCAGATGTGAAAGTTAAGACACAGGGGAAGTAGGTCCTTCCCACTGGGGAATCCCGCCTACCAGTGACTGCCCTCGTCTGCTGCCCGTCCCTTCCACTGACGCCTATATAAACGTCAGTCTTCTTGCCTTTGCTCCAGATTCTCCTCCACCACGATGCTGTGAACACTAACTCCAAGGCCGAGGGACTGATTACCTCATCTTTTGTATATAGTTCTACTGTCTTCCTATTATGTCCTAGAATCTGTATTGATAAAGCCACTGGATGGCGAAACGTCTACAATAAAGATATCCAGATGTTGCACATGTGTCTTAACTTTCATATTGTCGGTATTTTATATCTCCCAGATGTGTTTGAAGATGTTGGTAGCAGCCTGCGGGTCTGAGATGTGTGTGTTGTTGTGGGTGATGTGTTTGAATTTGTTGGTGGGAGTTGTGCCTCTTATTTTTTTGATAAAGTTCCAGAAGGCTTTAGTGTTTTTAATACGCTGTTTGTCAGCTTGTTGTATGAGTTGTGACCAGTGATTGTTGTGGTCTTGGTCTAGACTGTGTAGAATGTTGTTTCTTAAGGTAAGTGAGATCTAACCGAACTTGATTAAATCTGTGTGTGTTGTAGAGGAAGCGGTTGTTGGTAGCAGATAATTAGTCTTCTTGTTCTGAGTGACGGTTTGAAGGAATAACGAGTGGTGTGAGTTTTCTTTGGTATTGCGTTGTTGGCTGCTTGTGTAATGGTGTCCTGGATGAGATCAAGTTGAGTATCGATGTCAGAGATAGGTTTGTTGTTATAGTCATAGGTGAGGTTAATATTGTCTATGTGTTGTTTGAAAGCATCCCAGTCAGCGTTCTTGTAGGAGAAGGAAGGTGTGGTTGGAATGAGGATAGGGTTGGAGGAGATGTGCAAGATGACTGGGATGTGATCAGAGCCTGTAATAGGGCCAGGTGAGATGTAGTGTTGAAATAGAGAACTGGCTCGATTTGCCAGAATGATGTCTGGTTTTTCACAAATTCGAAAATTCGAATACAGAAAATTCGACAGATATACAGAGATACAGAGTTGCAGCCCAGCCACCGTGGAGAGAAGACGTCGTCGTTCCTGCTCTTCAGCTGAGCAACTCTGAACACTGTTACTCGAGAATTTACTTGGGTTATCCTGAGTAGTTCTTCACCAGAGCTGAGAGGAGACTTGCTTGCAGTCACTTCGAGCCCCATCCCTTCAAGAGGGTAAGGCGTTGACTTGCTTGCTTGCTCACCCCTCTCATCCCCATCCCCCCATCCTTCCCCATCCTCCCCTCACCCATACATCAACACTGGCCCAAACACTTAACACACTACATACATTGCTATCCTTCTGACTGTCCTATCTTCTTTTTCGGCAACTTCGCTTTGGCGAGTTAACATAAGGCATTTTGACCATCTGGTTACCCGTGTGGTTTTTTAAAATCCAGCCGATCTTTGCCTTGGGCCCTTTCCCCTCACTACTCGAGGGTAGGCTATCTTAGGGGCTGACCTTCATAAGTCAGCTGAAATAGGATGTTAGGCTAACATTAAGGAAAGATACCTTTTTGTTAAGCAACTCCTCTGCCAGATGCTCCTTCCCAGGCATCATGGCGAGGATTCGTGTAAGATTACGCATTGATGGAAATCAAATGTCCATGAAAGACATTCTCAAATGTATTTGCTCCAACTCAACTGTTGCTCCAGTGGATGTTTTTCAAACCCACGCTGGAGCAGTACTTCTCCTCTCTTCGGAAGAAGAGTTACTTCAACTACTAAAGCATGATGTCTTGGATAAACTGAAGACTTCTGGTGTTACCCCAGTTGCACCTGACAGCTATCAAGCTCAGAGGACTGTGTTTGTGGCCAGAATCAACAGTTTTATGAAACACAGCACTGTTAATGAAATTGTTGATAACATTAATATCGAGAATTCTGACCTTAGAGCTGTAGAAGCACATAAATTCTCGAATTCCAACAACAATAAGGTAACTTTAAAATTAATACTCGAGACACCTGAGGAGGCCAAACTCGTGTGTCAAAATGGCTTCAAATGTTTTGGCACCAGATGTACACCTGATCAAATTTCTCTGGAACGCTTTGTCAGTGTGACACAATGTTTCAAGTGTTATGCCTTTGGTCATAACAACAACAAATGCAGTACACAAGGGCAAATTTGTAGCATTTGCTCTGGCCAACATTCCTATCGTGATTGTACCAATAAAAATACACCTAAATGTGTCCTCTGTAATGGAAAACATCATGCTGTTTCTGCTATTTGTCCTGAAAGAAAAAAGGAAATGCAGAAAATTCTTGACGCCAAGAAACTATCCACTTCTAAGAAGACCACTCCCCAGGCACCGCCAACCATGTCCCAAACTTCCTTCCCAGCTCTGCCTGGATCAAGTGGGACTCCTCGGGTCTCTACCAATGGTTCCAATGTTTGGAATTCTGCCCCTCTTGGAGCGCCCCAATCTAACCCTCACTTACAACAGACACAACAACAAGGTTCAGTCGCATCTCATATGTCTCAGGTATCCACAGACGGGGATATAATGAGAGCACAACTAATGTACTTGGTGGCCAAAGACACAGCAGGTGGTGACATTCAACTCTGCTCTCAGGTTTTAAATGATCTGTTAATGGCTAATGGGATCACTCCCATCATTATCCCTGAAAATGTGAAGGCTATTATGACCCAGCCTTCTCATAACAAGAAGTATGTACCATACTCTACATCTAAAAATAAGCCTAAGTCATCCCTGGCCCAGGGATCGCCCTCCTCGCAAACCCAGGTTGTCAACTCCTCTCAACCCGATAAGTCAACACCTGAACATAACAATGCCCCAGAAAGTGGTGCCTACTCTCTCGCTATTGTAGCTGATCCTGTTGAACAGGAACTTTCCCAAGGTAACTCACCTTGCCTAATATTCCCTTGGAGCCTACACAGTCTCCCATTAACTCTCACGAGCCTCTGCTTCCAGAAACTGAGAATAGCATACCTCAGTTTTATGATGATGACTCTAACGACTCTAACGATTCTAATGAGTCTGTTAATATTACTGCCTCTAGTGAAGATGATGGCATTTTTAATACACAAGCATCCACGCAAAAGTTCCCTCCTCCCCTTGACGAGTCCAGCAGGGATAGTGTTGATACAACACATGACATTACTTGCAGGCGTTCAGAACGCAGTGTACGAGCGAAGAAAAAGCAATAATGGGGATTACAATTTTCCAACTTAATCAACATTTCTTTAATAACCGTTACCTTCTTGAGGTTGAACTACATAACTACAATCCCGATGTTATACTTTTGAACGAGACAGCTGCAAGAGTTGATCAACATATTAAATTACGTGGATACTGTACTGTGGAGAAATCGAGAGGACCCTTTAGTGGTGTAGCCATCTTGGTTAAATTAGGATATACATTTAAAAATATTCATGTGGATGAAGATAACATTCTTGCAATAGAACTAACAACGTCACATGGACAACTAGTGATAGGAACTGGATATTTTCCCCCGAGACAGCCATATATAGACTCAATTCCTCTACATAGGATATTAAGCAGAAATATTCCAACAATTCTAGCTGGAGATTTTAATGCTCATCACCCTGCCCTCTTCAACTGTGGAGCTGGTATTCCACTGGGTGACTTAAAAGGAAAACAACTCTTTAATATCATGACAGCTAGAAACTTGTCATTTCAAGGCCCATTCTTCAAATCGTACATTGGACCTCATCCAGGAACACCAGATATAGTACTGACAAACAGAGACTGTGACATCTTTCACTGTCGTATATCTCCTGGTGGAAATGTAGGATCTGACCATATCCCTGTTATAATACAACTACAAACTTCTCCATTTAGAATACCTGTAACTCCTAAACCCAATCTAACACCCTAGGATTTGACCCCTTCAGGGCATATCTGGGTGAGGATGAAATTGTGTCTTTGGAAAATCTACCTTCCAGTGCAATTGACGATGCAATCAGGTCCCTGCACAATCGAATAATTGAAGCTACCAATGCAACTTGCCAATTAGCTTCCACAAAGATATACCAACAATATAAACCTACTAGAGAAATTAGAGACACTTTAAGAAATTATCAAGCAGAATGTCGAAGGCATCTTCAAACGCGACAACCACCAGTAGCTACACTGCACCGATTAAGGCACGAATTAATTAACATGATTAGTCAACACAAACGAGACATATGGAAATTTCTAGTTCTTCAAGCTAATCAATATAAACGTGAACCAGCAAAATTTTGGAGTAAGATCCGACAACTTTTTAGGGGCAAAGCACAAGGCTCCTAACTACCTAGTTCATACCTTCACTGATGAGGATGATGAAGATGTTGAAATTAAACTTGACGATCCGCAGGACCAGGCTAATTTGATGGGTGATGTATGGGAGAAAATTCTCTCTCACAATAACAGTCGTCAATTTAATAATAATCATTATCAGTTAGTAAATGAATGGAGAGATGAGAACTTGGATGATCTACAACCACTACCTACCATCGATACTTCAACTCTTGAAGATACCCACCCGCTTACTAGACCTATTACATTACTAGAGATAAGTCAGGTTATTGGAATAATGAGAAATAGAGCCCCTGGCCTCTCTGGAATAACAATGAAACAAATAAAGTACCTACCTAGAAATTGCAAACAGTCCTTGGTAAATATCTTTAATGCCATCTTGGCCTCAGGACATTTTCCAGTGTTTTTAAGACTGCTAGGATGATCTTCTTGCTAAGCCAATAAAGACATCCACCAACCTGGGAACTATAGACCTATATCTTTACTTGAAGTCACTAGAAAAGTTCTTGAGAAAGTCATTTCCACAGATTGAATTACTATATGGAGTTTTAATCACTTGTTTACTGAAAAACAATTTGGCTTTAGAACACATAGAGGTACCAATCATGCAATAAATGTTATTTTTGACACTAGCAAGTCTAAAACAGCAGGGCTATCTTGTCTTAATTGCCACCAGAGATGTTCATAAAGCTTTTGATAGCTTATGGCATGATGGCCTTATATACAAACTCATTGACCTACCAGACCATAACTGGACTTTTCTCAGAGTAATTTATAATTTCTTAACTCAAAGAAAAATCATTCCCACCTTTCATGGCAAGTCGACAGAACCTTTTATACCGACGGCTGGTGTCCCACAAGGTTCTTGTCTCAGTCCACTTCTGTTTAACATTTATGTGAATGACCTTCCTCAACCAGAGTTTAATGACACAATTGTGACACAGTTTGCAGATGATGTTATTCATGTCGTCTCATCAACTCCAGTAACAGGAAAATACAAGTATGAGAGAGTCATAGAAAAAATGAATATTGAACTTCGTCGAACATCTAATTGGGAGAAGAAATGGAGAATTACGACTAATCCTGACAAGGTCCTAGTTAGCACGATAGGATGTTTTGCATCAACCATCGAAGATAAAGGGGGTATTTCCATCAGAGGTACACCTGTAGCCATTAGAAACCCTAACAAGATCTTGGGATATGAAATAGACAGGCTGCTCCACTCAACATCTCATGTAACTAAAAAGATCAACACAGCCAAAACCGGTCTTAGCAGACTCTTTCGATTCAATCAAGCCCCTCAACATGTCAAAAAACATCTGTATAAAATGATAATAAGACCTATACTCGAATACCCTTGTGTCCCAATGTCATTAACAACAAAGACCAACATGCTACGGTTACAAAGGGTCCAGAAATAGAGCTCTTCGCTTTATTACCGATACCAGGAGGAGAGACAGAGTTAAAATGGCAGATTTACACACACAACAAGATATTACTGCTATAAATGTACGCCTTGACACCCTAAAAAAGAAACAACTTCATACAATGCAAGAACTATACATGCCAGATAGAGAACATCCTATACAAGTGATAAATACCACCGATTACACCATCAATACTCCACCTCACAGGACTCAAAGAATGACTCTCCCACAGAGGGTTCGTCGTTTTATCCATAAAGATGATTACCCTCGACCCATGATTTTGAGCAACTTACCTGATGAAGAAGATTGGATACCACCAGAACCCTTCTATGTATACTGAGAAAATCATCGCCCCCAATTAGGGAGACATCTTAAATAACTTTCTAATGTAAAATCATGCTATTCACTATTGTTGGACACCACCATTAAGAAGCTATTGTCACGAATTTATAAACGTGCCAGAAAATTATTGCCTTTCTTGTTGTATAAATATCCGTTGTGCAATTGTGAAAAAAAAAAGCAATTGCAACTTGTATAACTACTACCAATTCAGAGTCATGTACTTATATACCTATTATATCTATGTGACTCTGATGGGTTAGTATTATACCCCTTAAAGAATATCTTATCAATTCACATACACTTTTTAAATTACACCAAAGTGGTTGGGCCACTTACCTTTTATATCCTACCTCTCCCCCCCCTCCCACCCTTTTCCAATATTTCCATCCTTACCCATCCTTCTTCCTTACCCATCTTACCAAAGCTCTGGTCATCAGAAGCGAAGTGTCTGGTTTGCCTTGGCCCGTGTGATTGAAGAAGGTATTGAAGTCTGGGCCGAGATGAATTAGGTGTTTATGGTTAGTGAAGTTGAGTAATTGGTGACCAAGTTGGTTGTTACTGGTGTGATGAAAGGCGGTGTGTTTGGCATTCATGTCAGCTAGTAGGTATGTTGGTGTGTTGGTGTAGTTGAAGACTAAGGAAAGGTCGTGTATGTTGAGAATAGTGTTTGGGCGAGCATAGGTGGTGAAAAAGATAAAGGGGCCAAGGTGGGTGTGTATTCTGACTGCAAGACAGTGTTGGTGAATAAAAGGGATTGGGAGAGATTCGTGTTTTATGTTGGATTTGACAAGGATGGCAACCCCATCGTGGGGATCATAGGGGGACTGTAGTGCAGTATAACCATAATGGCGGATACGTTGAGGGGCTTTGAGGCAGGTACTGTTTAGCAAAACAATATCTGGTCTCTCTGCTTCAAGGAGCTCGGCCAGTAGGTGTCTAATAGTAAAAGTAAGAACGTACGTTGAACTGAATCACTTTAAACATGATTTAATGGTTTCGTCATATCAAAGTTAATGTCGGAGGAGTTTGGATTAAAACCCGTGATAGTGGTGCCATCAGTGATCATTTTTTTGCCTGGCGTGTATTTAAAAGGAAAAATTTAGAATTTGGTTTATGGTTGGAATTTGAAAAGGGAACCATTGTTTTTTTTGGGGAGAAGGGGTTTTTTTTTTTTCTATGGGGTTTTGAGGGTTTTTTTAAAAAAAATTTCTTTTTTTAAAAAAAGGTTTGGGGCCATATTTTAAATAAAAATTTTACTAATCCTTTTAAAAAGGGGTTTTAAATTGGTTTTATTTTAAAAAAGGGTTAAGTGGGGATTTATTAATGTAAGTTTTTGGGGTGGGTTTGAGGTGTTACCCCCCCGGGGTTTTTGGAAGGGGGAGGAGGTGGTTTTTTAAAAGTCTTTGATTTTTAAAGTTTAGGTTTTTTAAAAAATTTTTGGGGGGAGGTTGGTTGGACCTGGGAAGAATTTTGTTGGTGTTAAAGGGGGGGGGAAAAGGGAGTTTTCAAGGAAAGTGGAAAATTGGGGGGCGGGGGGGGGGGGGGGGGGGGGAGGAAAAAATTTTGGGTTGGGGGAATGGGAAGGAAAAAAAGTTTTTGGTGGGAGGGGAAAAAAATTTTTAGGGTTTTGGGGCAAAAGTTTGGGTGGAGGGGGGGGTAAAAAAGGGGTGGGGGGAGGGGTGGTGGGTGAGAATGGGGGGGGGGAGGGGTTTTTTTTTTTTTTTTTTGGGGGGGGGGAAATTTTTTTGGGGGGGTTTTGGGGGGGTTTTTTTTTTGGGATTTTTTGGAAATTGGTTTTTTTTGGGTTGGGGGGGTTTTTGGGTGGGAGATCGGTTTGGGTTTTTTTTTTGGGGGTTTTGGGTGTGGGGGGGTTTTTTTTTTGGGTTTTTTGGGGGGAAAAAGGTTAAGAAGGGGGTAGGGGGGGAAGGCTTGGGGTTAAAGGGGGGGGGGGAAGGTATTGTAGGGGGGGAGGGGAGGGGGAAAAGGAGGGAGATTGTTCCGATTTTTGGACGGAAGTCTTTTTGGTAGGCGGAATTCCACGAGGGGGCCCCAGGGCAGTTGGAATTTTAGGGGGGTGAGGTGTAGAAGGGAGGTGATTGAGCGGTTTGGGTTTTTGAAGTGTGAGATGGGGGGGGTGCAAGGGGGGGGTAACCCGGGTTGGGGGGGGGGGTTTGAAGGTTTGGGGGGGGTGAAGGGGGGGGGAGGGGGGGTTTGGGGGGGTTGGGATGTTTTTTTGGGGCAAATTCCCCTTGATTGGGGGAAGATTTGTTTTAGGGGGGGGCTTTTAAAAGGGGTTTGGGGAACACGGAATTTTTGAGGATGAGATTTTCGGGCCCAAAATTGTACCAAGACTTTTTTTTGGGGGGGGGGTTTTGGGGGGGGGGGGGGGGGGGTTTAAATTTTTTTAAGGGGGGGTTTTTTTATTTTAATGGGGGGTTTATTTTTTTTTTAGTATAATTTTTTTGATTAAGTCATTTTTGTCTGTGTCATAGGCAGTAGGGGGAAAAATAGTCTACGTGTTTTGCGGTCCAAATAATAGTGAAGCCTGCATTGAGAAGTTTTTGTTGGTCTCGGTTGAGGTGTACTTTGAAAGAATGTTTTAGAAGTAGTTGAATCCGGGTTTGGGTTTTTAAAAGACTTTATATGGGGGGGCCCAGTGATCGGGTACAGTAAATTTCCGGGGCAGATAGGGATATAGATTTAGAGTTTTTTGGGTTAAGCGAGAAAGAATTGGGCTTGGAAGAGGGGGGGGCGGGGAAAGGCCTTAAAGCGGGAGTGACAGGTAAGGCAGTGTTGGCGTAGGGGGGTTGGAAAGGGGAAAGGAGGTGGAAGGGCTTTGCAGGCATCGTAAATTAAATGTGGGGGAAATCCTGTGAAAAAATTGGCTAGGCAAGTCGTGTGAAGTAGACACCTACTTCCCTGGTTAAAACTTTAAAGTTTTTTGTGGGTGTTCTGGAGGCACGGCCCACTGAGGAGGTGGCTGTAGCTTAGGGAGCACTGTGTGCCCTGAACTGGCTGTAAGGCGTGAGACCACACGTAAGGCTGAGGCGGGGAGATTCAGGAAGCAACGGAGTGCAGGGGAACTTCCCCCCTTTGGGTAGGAGCCCCGCGCCCCAAATCCTGATGGTAAGACGAAGGTCCAGTAACCACCACCGGTGAAGGGCAATCTGTGTGACGGAGAAGCCAACATAGCTAAATGGCGAGCAGTTTAAATTACAGGTGAGGGTGGGACTTCAGACAGCAAAGGGTGCAGGGGGGGGCTTCCTGCCCTTGGGTAGGGGCACCGAGACCAATCCTGAGGGTAAGCGAAGGCAAAAACCACCACTCGGTAAAGAGAAAAACTCTGGCTGTGAGGTGAGGAGAGCCAAACACTACTGAAGGGCGAGCGACTCAAATACAGGCTGGGCGTGGAGACTTCAGACAACGGCGGGAGAGGCAACACTGGCTGTATAGCGTGTAGACTACCGTAAGTCTGGAGCGTGGAGGCTACAATAGAAACGGAGTGCAGGGGGAGGTTTCCCTGCCCTTGGGTAGGCAACCCACCGCGCCCCCAAATCCTAAAGGTAAAAGACGAAGGTTTAGAAAACCACCACTCTGAGGTAGTCCACACTAAACGGGGTAATTAGAGGGGGCGAGATCGTTCGTCGATGGGGGGGTTGTCCAATAATCAATGAGAAACATACGAACGAACGAACGAACGAATTTCAGGTAAGATCCCAAAGGGGATGGGGGGGGGGGAGGAACAGACGAGAATAGTGCTGGGGGGATGTTCTTAGTCGAGAAATAGGCCGGGCTTAACCAGAGCAAAGGCATCGTGGGGCGTTTTTGAAAAGAAAAATTTCCGGGTTTCTTCTGTTGGGACTCCGGGGGGTGAGCGGGGAGAAAGGGGATTGCGCCTTTAGAGCAAAGGGGATGCAAAAACTGGTCATGTCTTAAACCCCAAAAAAGCTAAGGCGAACGTGGGTCAGGAATGGTCCTGTCTTAAAAGGGTACCCTGTCAGCGGATCCAAGGTTATTGTAAGTGGGTTAGGAGTAGGATCATGCAAGGAGAAAAAAAGGTTGTGTTGGTTTGGGGGTCTGCGAAGTTTTCTCAGGAGAGGGGGCCCAGTAGTCATGTGTGTCTCAAGTTTGTCTATCTTCTGTCACTGAGCCTTTTCCCAGTATAGATTAGGCGGGGGAGTCTAACTGGGCAGGGAGAGACCGTTGGGCAAAGCCCTCCCTCTGACTTCAACCCCCCCGCGCAGCGCTTGTTCTGGACACGCTGCATTTAAGTAAGTTTGTTTTGCTGCAAGAGAGAGGGCTAGAGGAGAGTAAGTTATCAGAGGACGTATTGGGATTTGTAGAGGTGTATTTTGGTGCTTTGAGAGGCATGTTTCGTTTGTAGGGCCCGCAAGGGCCTTACTAGCTATTGCATCCCTTGATGAATGTGCCCGTGTAAAGAAAAAGGTAGTCAAGTTTAAAACCCCAAGGCAGTGACGATTGTGTGATAGGGAGTAAGTGCGGGTGTCACTGTTCTGGTTCGAAGGTAATGGGGTTTACGTTTCCTGTTTTAAAAAAAAGTAAATGCTGGTTTTGCTGTTGGTTTTGATCCTCATTTTGTTCCCAGGGAAACCCTGTCAACCCTTTTTGTGTTTTGTGTGTGAGTGTAATCTATATTGGATGAGTGAAAATTTTGTGTAATGTCGTCTGCATAGGCTGTGTGAGGGGTTGTGGTATATAGGTGTTGGAATGTCGTTAGGAAAAATGTAGAGGGAGGGGGGGAAAAGGGCGATCCCCCGGGGTACCCAGCATTTAGTGTGAGTGTCAGAGTAACAGCCTTGGAATTTGATTTTCTGGTCGGCCGTCTGGAAGTTGAAGGAGTTTACGAGTATTGAGACAGGTTGAAGTTAGTGCGAGTTTGTCTTGGCCCCCCCGTGCCCCACAAGTGTCAAAAGCTTTTTTCAACGTCTTTTTCAACCGGGGGTGTCCCGTTTCTTTGTTTGTGTTTTTTTGTGGATGTAGTTAGAATGATGTTTAAAGGCTCCTGTGTGATCTGTGTGTTTTGAAGCCAAATGGCCATCTGAAAGTAGAGAATTATGTTTAGGGACTGCGAAGGGGTGTTAATGGTTTTTCAAGGTTTTCCTAAAGTTTGAGGAGGCTGATAGGGGGTAGTTTTAGGGTCAGATGGTTTTTTGGTTTTGGAAGGGGGATAGCAGTACAGCTTGAAGAGGGAGGGGGTATCCAGAGGCAAGGGAGGGATTGAGGAGGTTTGTGTAGGGGTAATGTAGAGTCAGGAAGGTGTTTCGGATAAAAAGGTTTAGGCCAGAGCACCAGGGGCCTTTGGAGGAAGGTGTTGAGGAGAGTTTTTTTGTCTTTTTGGTGAAAGGAGTGGGCGATTTTTGGGAGGGGTAAGAGTTCTAGATGTTTTGGCTGTCTGGTGTGTTTCTTGGTGTGTGCAGTTTCCAGTGTTCTAGTTCGAATGTGTTGAATAAATTAGGGGGAGGGGGTGAGCGTGGAAGATGTTCTCCCAGAGTGTTTAAGATGTTGGTACAGCCGTGGGGCTGAGATGTGTGTGTTGTTTTGGGTGATGTTTTGAATTGTTGGTGGGAGTAGTGCCTCTGTTTTTTTGAAAAGTTCCAGAAGGGGTTTTGTGTTTTTAACACGGCCCGTCCGCTTTTTGTTTTATCGTGACCGTGATTGTTTGGGCTTGGTTTTCTGGTAAAAATTTTTTTTTAAGGTAAGTGAGACTAATCGGCTTTGATTAAATCTATGTGTTGTAGAGGAGCGTTTTGGGTAGCAGATAATTAGTCTTCTTGTTTGAGTGACGGTTTGAAGGAATAACGATGGTGTGGTTTTCTTTGGTTTTGGATGTTGGGGCTTGGTAATGGTGTCCCGGATGAATCAAGTTTAGTATCGATGTCAGGATAGGTTGTTTTTGTATATGGTGAGGTTAATATTTTCTATGGTTTTTTGAAAGCATCCCGTCCCAGCGTTCTTGTAGGGAATGAAAGGGGTGGTTGGAATTGGGGAAAGGGGTTGGGGGAGATGTGAAATGACTGGGATGGATCGAGCCTTAATAGGGGCCCGGTGAGATGTAATTTGAAATGAAAGCTGGCCGGGGTTTCCGAAAGGGGGTTGGTTTGCCTTGGCCCGTTGGTTTAAGAAGGGATTGAAGTCTGGGAAAAATGAATTAGGTTTTATGGTTTGTAAGTTGTAATTGGTGACCAAGTTGGTTGTTACTGGTGTGATGAAAGGGATGTGGGTTTTGCTTCATGTCAGCTATAGGTAAGTTTGGGGTGTTGGGGTAGTTTAAGACTAAGGAGAGGTCGTGTAGTTGAGAGTAGTGTTGGGGGGGAGCATAGGGGGGTAAAAAGATAAAGGGGCCGGTGGGTGTGTATTTTGACCGCAAGCAGTGTTGGGAATAAAAGGATTTGGGAGAAATTCAGTTTTTGTTGGGAAATTTACAAGGATGGCAACCCCCTGTGGGGATATAGGGGGACTTAGCGCAGTAACCTAATGGCGGATACATTTAGGGCTTTGAGGAGGTACTGTTTAGCAAAACAAAATCGGCCTCACTGCTTCAAGGAGCCGGCCCGTAGGTGTCTAATTGTAAAGTAAAAACGTACTTTTAAATGAAAGTTAAAAGTGATTTAATGGTTTTGTCTTAGCAAAGTTAATGTCGGGGGAGGAGTTTGGGTTAAAGCCCGGATAGTGGTGCCATAGTGGGATTTTTGTGTTTGTAGGGGCTACGGACCCGTTTTCCCGGGGGGGGAGGAAGGATGGATCGTTTTATGTTTTTTTGGGC
Organism: Cherax quadricarinatus; assembly: GCF_026875155.1. Lineage (NCBI taxonomy): Eukaryota > Metazoa > Arthropoda > Malacostraca > Decapoda > Parastacidae > Cherax > Cherax quadricarinatus. The sequence continues at coordinate 13,717 of NW_026505815.1, forward strand.
TTCGTTAGAAGGGTTTGGGGTGGTTTAGGTTTTGAGGGGCGGGGAGGGGAGTTGGACCTGGATGAGGTTTTTGGGTTTTGGTGGAGTGGGGAAGGTGGGTGCAGGGAAGTGGAGTTTTGGTAAGCTGTGAGGAAGTGGAAATTTTGGGAAGGGATGAAGTGGGTAAGGAATGGGGGGAGGGGGGTCGTGCAGTGCAGTAGGGGAGTTGGTGGGAGGGGTAGAATTGAAGAGAGGTATGGAGGAGGGAAATGGGGGGTAGAAGTGGGGGGGGGGGAGAGGGAAGGGGGAGAGGTTGTAGGGGGCTTGGGGGAACGGAAGGGGGATAATTAAGAGGGGTTGTTGCAAAAAGTTGGTTAAGGCAAAAGGTTAGTTGATTGGGAAACTTGTGGATTTTTCCCTCGCAGAGTGGGCGCAGTGGCAAGTTGACAGTTAGTTTTGTAGTCTAGTGTGGGTGTAGAAGGAGAAATGCTTGTAGTCTGGTGTTGGTGTTTGTGTGTGTAGGTGAGGGTTTGACCCGTGCGTGGGGGGGCCAGGGATTGGGGGGGAGGGGAGGGAGGTGTGGAAGGGGGGAGGTAAGGGAAAGGGGGGGGGAGCAGGAAAGGGGGTTTGGGGAAGGGGGGGGGGTTGGGTTTTCTTGAGGGAGGAGGATGTTTTTAGAAGGGCAGGAAATTTTCCAAAAAGAGTGTGTGACCCCCCGCAGTTAGAACATTTAAGGGGGAGGTTGCAAGTATTCCAGAAGTGGGCCCGTTTTGAAAATCGGAAAGACTTGTGTGTGGCATGGTTTTTTTTCGGGCCGAATTTGTAGCATTTAAGACATTTGTGTTTGGTGGAAGTTTGGAGTGAAGAGGCGTTTGGGGAATGCGGATGGTTTGGCAAGATTCCTTGACGAAGATGTAGAGGGTCAGAGGAGTAGAACGTATTTTTGGAAAGGTAGAGTTTTGGTCTGTAAAAATTCCCTCAAAAGAGATTTTTTCTTGTACTGATATCTTTTTTAAGTCTTCTTTGTCTGTGTCATAGGGCTGTCAGGAGGAGTGTTCGTGTTTACAATGACTGGCTTTTTGGGACGGTGCTAGGGGTCCAAATAAAGGTGAAGCCTGCGTTTAGAAGTTTTTGTTGGTATCGCTTGAGGTGTACGCTTGTAGGAAGTTTTTAAGAAGGAGTTTGAAGCCTGGTTGGTTTGAAGACTTTAAGTTGAGGTGCCCAGTGATCGTTTTAAAAATTTTTTTCCCGGGCAAAATGTGGCCCTCGTTAAAAATTTTAGGTTTAGGGAAGGAATTTGGGTTTAGTAGAAGAGGGCAGGTGTGGGAGGTTGGGGGGGAGTGGGAAAGGGGGGGGGGGGGGGTGGAAGGCACGAAGGCTCGTCTAAATTTCGAAAAGATGTAATTGGGGTGACAACGGCCAAAAGTGGGTACCAGTAGGCAAGTACGTGTAAGTAACCAAGTACTTGCCCGGCGCAGGACATGAGGGGGGTGAACTGTGCTTGTGGGCACTGTATATCCCGAGTGGTGGGGAGACTGGGTGTATGGCGTGCATCGACAGGCGAAGAGGGGAATTCAGGCAGCAAAAGGCTTCCCGCCCCTTTGGTCGGCAACCCCCGAGCACCCAAACCTGATGGTGGGGGGAAGACGAAGGTCCAGAAAAACATTTCTCAAAGCCTCTAAACGGGGTAATTTCGAGAGAGGCGAATCTTCGATGTGTTAGGTAAGCCCCGTCACCATCGAGCAAGTCGCATTTTTGGGGGGAAAAGAAAAAAAAAGAAGAAAAAAAAAGGGAAGGAGGGAAAAAAAAAAAAAAAAAAAAGGAAAAAAGAAAAAAAAGGAAAAGAAAAAAGGGGAAAAAAAAAAAAAAAATCGTTTCACTTATGTTTCTCTTTTTGACGATGAGA
>NW_026505816.1:0-44296 GCF_026875155.1 Cherax quadricarinatus
ACCGTGTTTTGTTTGGACTGAAAGTATTTTGATTGTTTTTTATTTTTTGAAAATTTTTCGGTTTAAATAAAGAAAAAAAAAATTTTAAAAAAAAAAAAAAAAAAAAAAAAAAAAAAAGTTAAAAAGTAAACAAAAAATTTTAACTCTAATACATCAACGGGCGGTCTAATTTTCTTTCACAAGTGGCCGATATTATTTATACCATTTCTACACAATGCATAGTCGCATAACAGAAAAATTTCTATTTTTTTGAGAATAAAAAGCTGATAGCCCTTGGGGGTTAGCGCTTCTTTTTGATTATAAAAAAATAAAAATTTGAAAAAAAAATTAAAAAAGGAAACAAAAAAAATTAAGAGGGCGTGGGGACGTGAAATGAACAAGGAAATGTTATTTTAGTGCCAGGAATGTCTTGTTTATTCTGAACCTTTTTTGGGAAAAGGGCTTTTTTTTGAAATTTGTTTAAATTGGCAAAATTGCTAATTTGATCACTGTATTGGATAGATAAAATGGGAAAATGGGTGTTTTTGCACTCAATCTAGAAAAAAGGAGTTTAGCAAAAATAGCATGTTTTTGCGATAGTACCGGGAAATTTGGCTGAAATGGGGCTCAAATTGGGAAAAATCGCTGATGCTAAACATCTTTGGGAGACCGCTAACTTTGGAGAGCAAATTCCATATTTTTTCCATCAAATTTCATACTTTTGGGCATTAGACAGGAAAAGATTCTTTTAAAAAAAAAAAATTTTTTTTAAATTTGGGGGGGACCTTGAGAAAATTCTCTGAAGGGCCTGGGGCCCCTTTAAAGGGATAATTATAATAGTTGTATATTTTGAGCATCTGGGCCGTAAAACCTTGTTACCTTTGGGGGTTTTGGGGGTCAATGCCTCCACGGCGGGTCTGTGACCAGGCCTCATGGTGGATCGGGGGCCTCATCAACCAGGCTGTTACTGTTGCTGCCAAAACCCAACATCGAACCAAACCCCGGCTGGCAGGTACTGACTTCAATGCCTGTTCGCCCTTTTGAAGACAGCCAGGAGTAAGTAAGATTTCGTTCGGATTTTTAACCCGGGGGGTTAGCCACCCAGGAAACCCAAAAAAAGTCGTGCTCATCGAGGACTGCAACTTATTTCCTTGGGGGGTTTTTAAATCTTGCCCCCCAGGATCGACCCACACCATCGACAACCCCCAGGACCATTTGCTGCTAGGTGAACGGGAAATAGGTGTAAGGAAACGTGTCAATTTCCACCCCCCGGGGAATCGAACCCGGGCCCTCCGTGTTGAAGCGGGAGCTTTTGCCCCCAGACCACCGGGGCCAAAACCCAAATCTATTGGGAATCCCTCTTATGTAAGCTGGGAGGGAGATGAACATCTTTTTCCCCGACACTTACTGTTTGTCTTTATATGCTGGGGCATCCCGCTTTCTTTGGGGGGGTGTTCATTTCTGCCCATCTTTTGCTTTTTATAGGGGGTGATTTTTGTGTGTAAGTTTTGGTACTAATCCTCTAGGTTTTCCAAGGTATAAACATATATCTTCCCCCCTTTCCATCTAAATAATAATAATTTCTTCTACTTGTAACCGGGATACAGGCTAGGTGATTCAATGAATACACTATAATCAAATCTATAAGGTTACAATGCGGGTTTTCAGATTTTTGGTTTGGTGGTTTACATTAAAAAAAAATACTAATTTCAGAAGGGGGGACTAGAAAACCCCCAGCAAGGCTGCATTTCGGCAAAAATTAGATTAAAACTTACCCTAAATTATTACAAAATTTGGGGGTAAGTTATAAATCTAAATGACTAACTACTAAATGACTAAATACATTTTTTGATTTAGCAAAGTGATGCTTTTCTTATGGGGACAATAATAGTTTCTGGAGTATCACAGGGAAACTTGTTACTAGTTTGGAACATTATTTTTAAGATTAAAATGCGTATTCTGTTTAATCTAGGGGAGTGAGTGTAATTGGAACCACCAGTGGTTTTTATGTATTTTTTAGGGGTGTATAGGAGGATAAAAAAAGTTTTCTAACGGGATTTTGAAAAGGGGATGAAAATGCTGCAGTTCTAGAGTTTTCAGGGGGGGGTTTTTCCCGATTTTGGGGCCTTTGGATACATTTAATTTTTGTAAAGGGTTTTTCAGAAAAAGGGGAAAGTCTAGAGATGTTTGTTCTGGTGTTATTTCCTGTGGGGCCTGTCTCAACTATCAAGAAAGCTTTTTTGGTCAAGGTTTAAATTGTGAATAAGGTCCTGTAATAAGTAGATTGCACAGTAAAGTGTGGATGTTCAGAGAACAGGGTAGTAAGTTTAGATCTATAAGAGTGTGAAGTGTGTTTTCCATGATAGGATTTATGATTTATCTTACTGCAGCTTTTTGTTGGTTATTATTGGCTTTAGGTTGTAGCTGCAGTTGTATCCCCATGCACAAAAAGCATAGGTGAGGTGTATGGATAAATAGAGTGATGGTATAGTGGTGGATAAGGGCATTAGTGCGGCAAGTAGTATCGGAATCATGAGAGAGGACCCCAACTGTTTTGGATACTTTTTTATGTTGTGTTTGGATAATGGGTCTGAAATTCAGGTTTGTTGTCGATGTTTAGTCCTAGGAATTTGCCCTCATTAATGTCTGGCAATTAGAGATGCTGACAATCTGAAATTGATTAGGTTTGCCGCAAACGACAGCTTTTGTTTACCGAGAACGAAAAATATAAATATTATAATAAAAAAGAAGCGCTAGCACAAGGGCTATACAGCTCTGCATGTTAGGGAAGGAAGCAGGGTATCGGGCGGCAGAAGTGGGGATGGAATTAGTAGGTTACAGAAAACATCGGGGCAGGTGATAATACGGGGGTAGATGGGTAGCAAATATTGAGGTAGAAAGTGCTGAAGGTATCATCAAAGAGTTAGTGGAGTAAGTCAGTTGTTTGTCAAAAAGTTCATTGAGAGAGTCCTGGATGAAAGTTGGGTTCTATCAAGCGAGAAGGGAAGGAAAAGGAGAGAGCAGCTGATTGAAGATGATGTTGGAGTAAATTACAACGTGCTTCGTTGATAAAGTGGCAGTCCTAACAGAAATGTGGCTGACCCAAACTGGACCCTGACACTTCTCAGAGAGAGTGAGCAGGGCACCTCTTCCATGAGATATCCATGATTAAGACAGTATGCCGCCGATGCGAAGGCGGGAGAGAGTGTCTCCAACCCTAGACACTGGTGCAAGTAGATGCCAGTAACCTATATCGGTTAATAGCACAAAGTTTGTTATATGAGCAGAGCAGAACCATACGTTGTTGCCAACGGGGTGAGAAGTTAGAGTAGCTATTACAGCAAAATAGTCCCGGAAATGGACCACCTCTATATTGAATTGGTAGGTCATGTACTGCTTACGCTCGCAACAGAGTCGGACCTGTTCAATGCCCTGTACTCAACATGACCAGGGACCCAATAAAAAACAAAATCTTTATGCTATGAGAGATACGGCGTAGCATATTTGGATACGGAGAACTATTGGTGAGGTGGATCTGTGCTTCCCTTCCTACATTAATAATAATAATCATCAGAATTAAAAATATAATAATAATGCATACTAATAATACTACACTGCAGCCGGCCCTGTTGCCCTACTAGGCAGGTCGCTTCACAACCATGGCCCACTAACAGAATATTTTTGCCCAACTCATTTGTCATGCTACCCAAGCAGAAACCTTTGATATTATCCTATTTACTCATGTGCAGGTCCCACACAACACCAAAACCCCTCTCCCTCATGTAATCAATCCAACAAAAATAAGATAACTGACCCAATGTTTTGAGCTTTCAATAGAACCTTGGGTAGCTTTTAAAAAAGTGAGATTGGACAATGTAAGATAGGGATTGAGCTGAGGTAAGAATGGTGTCATGGGTACATTAAATAACCTAAGAAACGAGGAACACGCAGTTGGCCTTTTGTCCCCTACTAGCAGTCCCTTCACAAAAGATCCATTCCACAAACAGAAATAAACGTACCCAAGCAATAAGCGTTGACAATTAAATATACTCGTCTTGACTGTGGTGCAAGATGGGAGTTACAGAAAGCAGACAATCGAAGAAATGCGACACTGACAATGAAGGCACCTGTATGTGCATTAAAAGAGTGATGAGAGAAATTGATAGAAGATTTATGTGTTGAGATAGTGGTAGATACGAAGTATAATGTAGCTTACAGAGGTAGTGTGATGATGTGAGGCTGCTACAGGAGTGTTTGAAAAAATATTCTGTCGTGCCTCCAAAGAGCATATTCTTCGCAGGGCTTATAACATGTGAGTTTAATAGCGTTGCCATAGAAGCGTCGCGTTGCTGTTAGGAATATTGGCAGGGAACGAAGTTGAGAGGGCTCGATAGTGCAAGTGTGGGTGAGTCGAGACGTTTAGTCACGTAGGAGTGCGTGGGGAGATCTGCGAGGCTGATGACTAGGGCGAGGTACAGTACGCTGATAGACAGACTGAATTCTAATAATTGGACTACGATGCTGACGAAGTTTTCCTATTTCTGAGATTATTCGTTTATGGTATGATAGAAGTTAATGTATTAGCCCTCTCATAATAAAACATTGCAGTATTTTTGGTTAAAAAAAAATCCACTAATTTTACGTTTATTAGCCCGATAAACTGTCCAAAGCGAAGATCCACTGTTTTTATCAACATTCCGAAAGAAAGGTAAAAAAACGAATACCCATTTTTTTTTAACATTTGAAAATGTTGTAAAAAAACATTTGATCTACATTTTTTATTTTTATATTTAAAAAATATGTAAAAAAATGGAGATCTACTTTTGGAGCAACTGATGCATGTGAACGAAGATCTGTTGGAACAATTTAAGGGTTAATAATTCCTTGTGGTACGTCACATACTACAGGTATTGTTGATATAGAAATCTTTACTACAATATTTTCAGTTATTTATATTAATAATCATAAACTAAGCACAGAACCCACAATGATCATACAGTGCGGCCTAACATTTTCATACCACTAACTGATGATTATCTTGGTAAATGAATACTGGTCAGCAAGAAGAACTGGAATTCATTACGTAAAAAATACTCTTATATTAATTTCAGAGCAAACTAGGGACCATATGGTAGTAACCTAAACAGATGCATTACTATAGTAGGTAAAAATCAGGCCAGTAACTATCCCAGAGGACTAAGATACCAAGGAACAGATCAACACCTAAACCTCCCCAATACTGCTCACGGAGCCCTAGAGCCCCACAACAATGACAACATGTGTCACTATGGCAAGACCTTTAAGCAGTACTTCCATTCATTTTTTCATATTTTTTTTTATTGCTAGTCCAACAGACTGGGGGAGAAGGAAAGGAGAATAGACTTTGCACTTTTATATTTAGTAAAACCAATCAATTATAGACCAATAATAAAAAGTAGCTACTTATGTTTTAGCAATAAAGCATATCAACACAATATGTTGCTTAAAGGCCTAACACATACAAATTTGTCTAACAAAAACATAGGGAAACGCTTTAGTTATCACATAAAACAGAGGTATCTGTCTACACACAACAGAGTAGGTTGAGTCCGCATGACAGTGTCCTCCACTGAATACAACCGCAAGACTCCAGGTTGACATCAACGATTACTTTAAATGGGCCGCAGAAAACAATATGGAGTTCAATGATGAGAAATTTCAATTACTCCAATATGGAAAACCTGAGGAAATTAAAACTGTATCAGAGTATAAACCAAATTCCAACCAGACAATAGAGTGAAAAACTAATGCAAAAGACTTGGGAGTGATCATGTCAGAGGATCTCACTTTCAACGACCATAACAGTGTATCAATCGCATCTGCTAGAAAAATGACAGGATGGATAATGAGAACCTTCAAACTAGGGGTGCCAAGCCCATGATGACTCTTCAGGTCTCTTGTTCTATTAGGATGTCTATTTTTTCATCATTTTATATAGTATTAGATTGTAATACAGTACATCATAATGTAAATTGTTCCATTGTAATACCAAATTTCATTGTTTTAAATAGTACTAAACTGTAATACATCATATTGTAAATTGTTTTTAAATTGTTTATATTAGCTAATTTAATAGTGTAATAAGTCTCTACTAGACTTATAAAACCATGTAGCATTACCTTTTACATTTGAAAACTCTGCATATAAAAGGGCTTTTGACATGTACACCCAACTATTATATTCCTCCGTATAACCATGTAATTTGTCAAAATAAATATCTTTATCTTTAGGCTGGAATATTGCTGCACACTGACAGCACCTTTCAAGGCAGGTGAATTGTTGACCTAAAAATGTACAGAGAAACGTTCACAGCACACATAACTGTGATAAAACACATCAATTACTGGGAAGCTGAAGTTCCCAACCTGTACTCCCTAGAATGCAGGAGGGAGAGATACATGTTTATATACACTTGGAAAATCCTAGAAGGATTAGTACCAAACTTGCACAGAAAATCACTCCCTATGAAAGCCAAAGACTCTGCGACATGAAAAAACCCCCCAAAATTAAAAAGCGGGGGTTTGCCATTTGCACGATAAGAGACAACACAATCAGTGCCCAGGGGGCCCAAGACTGTTAAACCCTGCCTGCCAGAATACATGGGGGGGGTTCCCCAAATAGACCCCTGGCTGTTTTCCCAAGAAGGCACTGGCAAACACTAAAGCAAAACCGACCCGGGGGTTTGTTTTTCAGCCAAAAAGAAAAAAGCCGGGTTAAACGGGGGCCCTGGATCCCCCATGGGGCCCTTTGGTCACAGACCGGGCTGCATTGCCCCCCGGGAAAACCCTCTCCAGGCATACCCAGATATAGCTTCCTTTTAGGCTGAGATTTGGCAACCTCCCTTTTGCTAAGTCGGCCCCAAAAAATTTTTTAACAGTTTCCCTCATAAAAAAAACTCCTGTGTTACCGTATAACCCTACATAAGTCTTTAAAACCCTTTGCTTGAAAGCTTGAATTTTTTTTTCCGGTTTCAAAATTTAAATTAAAAATTTTTCCAATTTTGGTTTCTCTGCTAAAAGTGTCATGTTTTGATTTAATGTTATTTTTTTAAAAAGCCCTTGAAGCATATTGAACATTTAATTGATTTCTCTCCAGAAAGAGCCCCTCATATGTTTCCCTTAGATTTTTTTCCCTTTTTAAAAAATCCCTAGGAAACAACGAAACTTTTAAATTTTGGTTTCCTTCTCTAGAACAAAAAATTGAATTTAATTAGAGAGGAATTACGTTTAAAATTTCCCTTTAAAACCCACACAAAAACGGGGGTTATACTTTATTCACTTATAAATTTCTTTCATGTTTCTATAGTTTGTGATTTTTGTGAAAAATTCTTTGAACAAAATTGAAAAACCCAAAGGGTTTTTCTCTCCTGTATGAATTCTTTTGTTTTTGTTTGATATTTTTTCCGTTTAAAAATCTTTCGACATTCAAAAACACTGATAGGTTTTAAACTCCTGTATGAATTCTTTTAAGGTTTTTTAAAAAACAACTGTTGTGAAAGTTTTTTTTGAACAACAAAAACAATTATATGGTTTCTCACCTGTGTGAGTTCTTGTTTTGCACTATTAGTTTGTTTTTTTTTTCCTTAAAAAACCTCTTTGAAAAAAAATTAAACCCTTTTTTGTGGTTTTTTCCAGTGGGGAAATTTCCCATGTGAAGAATTAGTGAGGGTTTTGCGTTTGAACTCTTTTAGACATACAAAAAAATTTTAAAATTTCTTCCCCCTGTATGAACCTCATTTGCTCTTCTAGATTTTGTTTTTTTGTGATAACTTTTTGAGAAAATTTTGAACATTTATGTCGCTTGTCTCCTTTATAAAGTCTAAATTTTACGAATAAGAGAGGTTTTACTTTTGAAAATTTTAAAGGGGCCACTCTGAAAAATTTAAAAAGGGTTAAAACTCCTAAATGTTTTTTTTGAGGCTCACTTAGCTGAAATTTTTTTTGTAAAAATTTCCTTGGAAAAATACTGAACATTTGGAGTTTTTTCTCTTATGTGGGCTCCCTTTTGATGCATTTCATTTATTTTATACTTTTAGCCACTGGAAAAGCATTACACTTTACAAAAAAAATTTTTTGCTTTCATGAGCAAATGTTACAACATAATTTGTGACTTTAACATGGAATAATTTAAAAAGTGAGCAAATACAATGGCAAAGTAAGCCCAAATTTTCACATTTGACAAGTTGCATGACGAAAAATCTAAAAAAAATATTTAAATTTTTTTTTCCTTACCTACTTTCAATTTAAAGTCCTTACATTGAGTAAAGATTTTAAATTGTATTCTTTTTTTAATCTGCACCCCAGATTGGGGCATATTCTTTTAAAAAGCAGAAAATTTAAAAAGTGCCAGAAAAAAATTTCACCCAAAAGATGGCAAAAGACAACGAAATATTAAAACAGAAAAATTTAATTAATATAGTCAAAAAGTTGGAGTCATTTCATCAATAGGGGGAATATAAACTTTTTTATTTAATGTGAAAAATTTAAAATTATCTGGGGTTTAAAAAAGGAGAAGGAAGACAGGGTTCTGCAATGACTGAATAGAAAAATTTCCCTATGCAGTACAAAAAACAAATTTTGAAAAATTTGGGAGATGCACCCACAACTAAAATTTTACATTTTACACTTATTGCCCAAAGTGTTAAATTTTTTTTTTTTTTATAAAGGGTACTGTATTACTTTTTGATTTTTAAGCCCCAGGGCCCCTGTTACCACAATTCAGTTATTTACTATTTAGATACATAAAATCTGTTTTTAAAATTTTGGCGGGAAAGTCAAGAATAAAAAAAAATTTATTTTTCAATAGAGAAAAAATTTTTAAAATCTTACTAAAAAATTTTTTAAAATTTACAAATTTTTTCCTTTGAATATAACAAATTTTTTGAGTTAAAAATTTAAAACCCTTGGCTAAAAATACGGGGCATAAAAAATTTTGGGCAAAACAGAGTTATATTTACAGGCTGTTGCGCTGAAGTAATCAAATGTTAAATTTGAACTTTTTAGTTCCCCAACATTATTATGCAACATTTTTTTTTTGACAGATTAGTATGCGTAGGGACACTCCCTGACATTGCAGTAATTCGGGAAACCCTTGCATAAATTTTTTTTTGATGCGGGTTTTTCCCATGCTTTGCAATTCTTCTGGGGGAAAGGAATGCTAAAAAAAAATCAGAGTTTGAACTTTAACTTATTTTCTTTTTAAAAAACAAATATTAAAAAGCAAAAAAAACCCCTTTGTTTGAAGGGTATAATCACACTTTTACACACTCCTACAAACGGGCCTTTTTTTGTTTTAAATTTTTATGACAACCATTTTTGCTAAACAGCCTCTCCCCCAACTTAGCGACATTTTCATTTACCGACACTTTGGATTTCCCAATGGGCCCTTTTCGCCCATATCCCATGCCTAAAAAAAAGAATATTAGAGCTGATTTCTCTGTTCGGGTTATACAATTTTACAGTACACAACTGAATGAACTTTTAAAAAAATATACCAGATATGTTAAAAATGGTAACCCAAAGGTGACTTTTTAAAAACAAAAATTCAAAAATAGTTGCCCAAAAACCCCACTACATTATGGGTAGGCTCCTTGCTTCCCCGACAAATTCTTTTTTCCCCCGACGTGGGTTTTTAGGAACGGAGTTTCCATCGTTAAGTGGGGCAGGGGGGGTTTGTATTTACCATTTACAGTGGAACATCTGCTTACGAGTTTAATCCGTTCCGTGACCTAGCCCCGAAAACCTGACCCGCAATTATCCCCGAGTAAATTTTCCCTCTTTTTAAAAATTAACGAAAGGGCCATTAATCCTTTCCGGGGAAATTTCCTCCCCCTCAGGAGGCGGGAAAAAAAATTTAAAGAAAATCCCTTTTTTCTTTTATGCTTTTCACATTTTCATTTTGCAGGGCATTTAAATTTAAAAAACCAGGCCAAAGGGAGGTTTGTTTCAGAATGTTTTGGGAAATGAGTTTGGGCAAATGTCATTACATAGCCCCCAAAATGCAAACCATTGCAACTTTCCCCTGGGTGTTTCCTTTCAGTAAAGCCTGAAAGTCTCTCCCAGTTTCCCAGCTTTTCCCTTATCTCACTTTACCTGGAGTTTACCTGGAAAAGATTTCCCAGGGGTCAACCCCCCCCGGGGGCCCGGTCTGTGACCAGGCCTACGTTTTTCCCAGGGTTTGATCAACCAGGCTGTTCTGCGGGCTGCATGAACCCAAACGTACGAGCCACAGCCCCTGGTAGGAAAACCCCCTTTTAGGTGCTTGTCCAGTCCCCTTGAAGACAGCCGGGGGTTTCTTTTGGAAAATCCCCCTTATTATCTGGGGGCAGTTGAACAGTCTGGGGCCCCCTGACCTTATTGGGTTTTTCCAAAAACTGCTAGTGAAAACCCCGGGCTTTTCTTTTTTTGGGGGGATGTTGAAATCGCGCTAAATCTTTTGTTTTCCCGTAGTGAGTGATTTTCGTATGCAAGTTCTTTACTATTCCTCTAGGTTTTTTCCAAATTTTATATAATCATGTACCCTTCCTGCCTGCTTTCCCAGGGAGTACGGGGTTCGGGAAACTTCAAGTGCCCCAGTAATTGAGGGGGTTTTACTCCGTTATGTTGCTGTGAAGGTTCTCTGGGACATTTTTTAGGGCAGCAATTTCACCTGCCCCCCGAAAGGTAAAAGATAACCTTATCTAACTCCCGGTGCCCCACGGAACGAAGTTTTGCAAAAAAAACCCCCTGATGCCTGCATATGTAGTTCATCTAAGTTTCCCCCTTCGTCAGCTCCTTGGGGGGTCCCCCCTCGATGAGATCATTCACATCTTATCCACCTCCATGCCCATGGACTTTCCGAGGGACCAAAAATCCCCCACCACTGCCCCTTGGGTTCGAATCCTTCCCAAATCCCTTTTTTGGCACAACCTCAGGGCCCCAGTCCCTCCCCTTTCGAGGGCAAGGTCCCCTTTTAAAAAACCCCGCCAGGGCCCTAATTTTTAATTCTGGCATTCAGATATTATTATACTGTATTAAAAGTGGAAACCCCCCCATAAGATATTATTTTAATCCAAAAGTTTTGTTTTGGGGGGCGTTATAGCCCCAATTTGTTCCCATGAGAAATAATTTTGATTAGATTAGTCCATTTCAACCCCCAAAAAAAACCCCCTACAAAAGCACTTACCAAAAAAAAAACTTACATAATTGGGCGATTTTGGGAAACTGTCGTTATCCGGGGGCCCCCTTTAAATTTTTTTATTACATTATTTTTATATATTATAAATTTTAATGGGGGGAAGTAAAACCATTGGGTTTTTACAGTGGGGCCCCAATTAAGTAATTAACCCTTTTCCGAGGGGCGTGTCAAAAACCCAATTTGGGCTTAAAATTTGAAAATTAAAATTTTTCCCCCCTAAGAAATAATTAAAATCCCTTTTTAAACCGTTCCAACACCCAAAAATATTAAAAAAAATTATATTTTTTTTCAGAAATATTTCATTTTCCTTTACACAGAAAACCAAATGAGACATGCAAATAAAACCCAAAACTAAAAAAGACACTTACCTTTATTGAAGGGCCCTTTTTGAAAGATGATGAGATGGGGGGGAGGGGAGAGGATGGAGGGTTTTTACCATGTTTTTTTGGGAAGGGGGGAACCCCTTTCCCTAAGGACTTCAATACCAAAACCCTTTTTTGGGTTACATCCCCTTTTTTTTTTTTTAATGCAAATAGCACCAAACTTGAGAGTTCCCGGACCCCTGTTGCCCCAAAAGTCTGTTTCTGGCATGTCTTTTAAATTTCCCTTTAAAAAGGGAAACAAAATTGGCATTGGGAGATGTTGCCAGCAAGGCTTGCAAAAGCTGTGTCAGGGGGAAGTTTAGCCCTAAATGTTTTTCACCCTTTTGCCAACTTTGCACAAATATCCTTAATCTTTGGGAAGGAGGCAAACCCTTCCCCCCATCTCCTTTTTTCCCCCCTCTGAAGGAAATTCCTTTATCTGTGGTTTGTTGGTTGGTTTCACTTTAAGGGTCTTGCCCTTCTGTAGTGGTTAGTCTTCAAATTTTCATCCCCCAAAATTCCCCCAAAATCAATCCCCAAAAACCCTAATTTTCCCCCCTGCCCCCAAAAGATTCCACAACTGGCATAGGCTCCTCAAGGGGGCAGGGCCCCCCCCCCTTCAAAAACCCCCCTCTTGTATACATTCTGGCCACCAAATTTTTTCCCAAACAGAGTTCAAAGTCCTGCAAGTCACCCCTTCCCCCTGCCTTTCCCCAAAGGTTAAAGCTAGTGAGGATACGAAATGATCTTTTTTAAAATCTCCCCCGGGTCAATTCATGTCTGAGGGGCAAATTCAAAGCACTTTTTTTAACACCATTTGGGGGTAAAAATTTTTTTTAAATTTGAAATGGAAACCCGCGGGCCATGGGTGGGGGAGGGGAGTTGGGATTAGGGGACAAGAAATTTCCCCTTTTATGAAGCAAAAATCCGGGACCATTCGCTCTTCCAAAATCCCGGGGATGAGGGAGCATTGACCATTACCAGGAGGCCTTGAGTTCCAAATTTATTTTCCCTGGGGGTATTTTTTTCCACACTGGGGGAAACACGTCATGGAACCAGTCAAGGGAAAAAGTCCCCCCTTACCAAGTTTTCGGTTTTCCCTCCACATCACACACAATTTAGTCCTTTACAACAAGTTTTTTCTTTAAAACAACTGTGATTTTCGGAATGAAAACACGATAAAGGCTTCACTTTTTCAATCACCCATACCCTTTACAAAAAAACATGAGGGTTTTGCCTGTCTTTAAAAGGGGGTTGTGTCCCGGGGGTTTCCCCTTTTTCCCCCCGGGGAATGTAAAGGCCCGTTTGGCATTTTTTTCCAGAACAGGCCTGTTTTTTCACAAATGAACAAATTGGGTTGGGGGTTGGGGAATTTTTTTAGCCCACCATGCCTTATCACAAATGGTTTGCCACTACGATTCCCTTTTAACTCTCAAACCAAACCCCCTTTTTGGCTTTTAAATTTTACCAATATAAAGAGCACCTTTTTCCCGGGATTTTTTTCCTTTTTCACCTGGGTGTTGTCACTGGTTTGGGGGCGCATCCTGGGGGGCAGCAGCAACTGAAAAGGGGGGGTACAAACCCCAGCTACGGTGGTACAGCAAACAGGTGACCATGGAAAAGCGTAGCGAAAGGTGGGGAAAAGCAGAGGTGAAGGTGGGCAGCAGCCCTGACATGGTGCAGCAAACAGCTGACAGCGTTGCAGAAAAAGCAGCACTACCAAGGAAAAACTCAACCTGATGGGGAAAACAGCCCAAATGATGGTGGTACAGCAGAGCTGATGGGGGTTTCAGCAGCAGCAACTTTTTACAGCAGCAGCCCGAGGTTTAGCAGCAGCTGATCGTGGGGACCCGCCCGCAGGACGGTAAATGCAAACAGCAGCTGACCTTTGGTTTCAGCAGCGATGGTGGTTAAAAGCAGGGAGCAGAGTGAAGGTGGTACAGCAAAAAGCAGAAACTGATTTTGGGGTACAGCCCAAACACAGTGACGGTGGTACAGCAGCAGCTGACGGTGGGGGCAGCAAAGCTAATGGTGGTGCGGGAAAGCTGAAGGTGGTTTAGCAGGGAGCGACCCTGGTACAGCAGGGAGCTTTATGGGGTTTTCAGCAGGGAGCTGATGGTAGTGAAGCAAAAAGCAGGGCTTTTTCCCTGGTACAGCAGCAGGGTGATTGTGGTACAGCAGCAGCTGACCGTGGTACAGCAGCACTGACGGTGGTACAGCGGGCAAACTGAAAGGGATAAAAGCCCAGTGTGGGTATAGCAACAGCGAAAGGGGGGTTGGGGCCGCAACAGCTGGCCGGGGGGGTAAAGTAGTATTTAGATAGTATTTTTCACCCCCTTTTTACGCAGGGTTTGGGACTAAAAACTTTCTTTGACCCTTTTGGCTTTTTAAAACAGTTTTACAAGCACTAAAAACAAGGAAAAAATCTGCCCCGGCTTTTTAAAAAATGGCACACTAGCTGAAAGGGAGGGCAAACTGTGGGCCAATGGAAGGCAGCCAGACGCGTTTTGGGACGAATGGGCCTTACCCATTTTTTTTCATTTGGGCGACCAATATTTTTATGAAAAAAAGCTTGTTACCCGATTTAGTCGTTTGTCGATGCCCCTCGTTGATCGAGGGGGGGCCCCTGACTGATAAAAACACTTTGGAAAGGGCCTGGAGGGATTTTTACCCAAAACCCGCAAAAACCCCAAAAAACAAGTGGGTTCCCCAAAGAAAGAAAAGAACCGGGAGGGATGTAACATTCTCCCAATGAAGAGCAGGGGCGCCACGGGGGTACACTTTAGAGAAAAACACCCAAATTGTTGCGGGGGCCCCAAAACTGTTCAATGCCTCCCCGCATACATAAGGGGGATTACCAGTAGATCCCTGGCTGTCTTTTAAAAAGGAATGGGCAGGCACCTAAAGTCATTTCCTGACCAAACCCGGGCCCGTAGTTCTATGTCAGCTTTGGGGATGCATTAAAAACCCCCGTTTATCAGGAAACCCCGAACCCCCTATGAGGCCCGGTCTTTAGATCGAGCCGGGGGGGCATTGACCCCTGAAACCCTCTCCCCTTGTAAACCCAAAAGGCTATTAATGGGGTGTTTTCAAGAGCTTGACCAATAAATGGGATACAAAAGGTATCTCAGGGAGGTCCTAGGTCCTTGCCAAATTTTTAAAACCCCATCCCAAAGCCTTCTTAAAGCCTCCCGGAATTTAAAACCCAAAATTTCAGTCTCCACCCAAAAAAAACTTTGCCCCCCCCCCGGGAAAACCAAAAAAAATTTTCTGTTGAATGGACCCAAAAAACATTCCCCCACCAAATTTTTTAAACCCAAAAAAATGGAAAAAAGAATTAGGTATAGTCATAAGTTTTACATTCCCCAAGTCAGGTTTAAAAAGGGGACAAAAAAATGCAAAGTTCTTAGTAAAACCCCAATCCATGTTTTGAGGGGGGTGTTTTTCCCTGCTCACCATTTGTCTTTTTTGAGCTCTCGACTGCTATTTTTTTTCTGGGCCCCGCAAACTGTTCCCTTTTGGGTCACAATTGGGTAGTTTGATGCCTTATATGAAGAAGGGCTCCTTTTCACCCCTCTCAGAAGAGGAAGTCCCTTTTAAAGATATTTCTGAGAATTTGGGATGCTCCCCCCAGCCTATCTGGAACTTAGCAAAAGCTGCAAGCACCCTGCCTCATAGCACCACTCCCATTAGGAATGGGGGTGTGTCTGGGAGGCCCTAGAAGACCACCCCATGCAATGATGCTTTCTGAAGAAAGAAGATATGCTGAAGCCTACAATTACTGCTCAGAAAGTAAAGAAGCACCTGATGCTCTGGGAGTATGGCTAAGCGTGTTCTCCAACATCACCTGCAAAAAGAGAATCTGAGGATGCCTTATCAGAGGGCAGACAGAAGTAGGCACAAAGCTTGCCTTGCTTTTGTGAACAGCACTAGGATTAGACTATGTATAAGCAGAAAATATCCACCAATTTGTCAAACTCACCAACTAAAGAGAGAAACTGCCCAGCACTACCCAACATCTGTCCCTCTGCCACATGACCAACAAGACCTGCTCCTTAAACTGCTCTTTGAGGTCCATGCCGTAGTACTATGGCTTTGAAGTCAGGGACTGTGATGTAGTACTACATGATAAGCTCAGCCCACTCAGATAAGCTGTGAGGGGTAAATTTGGGCCTAGATATGAGAGAATGGGTCTATGTGGTTAGTGTTTACCTGGAGAGAGTTCCGGGGTCAACGCCCCCGCGGCCCGGTCTGTGACCAGGCCTCCGGTGGTATCAGAGCCTGATCAACCAGGCTGTTGCTGCTGGCTGCACGTAAACCAACGTACGAGCCACAGCCCGGCTGTGCACCATATAAAAAAAAATTCTGCCCCATGCAGTGCACGATGGGGAAAAACCTGTGACAGTGAATTTGGTTTAAAATAGCAATTTCAAGGTGTATTTTTGCATGTTTTTTTATGGTTATATTCTCAGGTAACAGCCCATATTTTCGATTTGATGGAGGTAATAAAAAATGTATGGATTAATATGTACCGACTTAATACCAGAAATTAAGTGGTACAGTCAAGACAGGTTAAAAAGTAATTTAATAAAATTATTAAATAACCAAAATGTTAATGTTTTGTACATTTTAAGTTTCCCTAATAAAGCTGTTTTATCTGTTTTGGTATTTTACTTACTTGCAATTTTTTTGGTGGCAAAGGTATTTATGGAGACTATTTTGGCAAACGACACAAGTTGCAAGATGTAACAGCATACCACTCATGAAAGTACTATTATCCCTGCCAAATACTTGTGAAACAGAAACATGTTAATTATTTATATTGATAGTTTGCTGATCACTTTCCTTTAGTTATATAAACCACAAGATGATAATACATCTTGCTACTAATACTTACACCCAGAATAAGACTCGACATGAGGCTGTACTCTCACATGTTGTGGTGCACGGCTCGAGTCACAGCTCCTGGCCCCGCCTCTTCACTGGTCGGCTACTAAGTCACTCCTGTTTCCATAAGCTTTATCGTACCTCTTCGTGTATGGTACACACTCTTCATTTGAGTGTGTACATATACAAGCATGCACAGCCTTCTAATCCTGTGGAAAAATGGGTGAGAAATCTTCCTACAAAAGCATGTGTTATTAAAAAAGACAATTTAAATGACTAGAGTCAAAAGGCTGGTACTTTTTTTATTTGTACTCAATTATTTATGAAGAAATTCTGAAGGAGGAAACTGAGTGTAGCAGATGATAAATGTGAAAGAAAAACAATCAGTTTTATGTTATGCTGATAGGGCTAAGGTCCTGGCACTATGTGAAACACAACTCATGGTGGGACAGTTTAAATGAGTGGGTAGTAAATTGGGATAAAATATGTTGTCCGTAGAGAACTAAAGTAGTAAGTTAATATTAAATAATCAACTGATGAGACTAACAAGACTCCACTGGCATATTACCTAAGAGCTCCTGAATATAGAGAATATTATCGGGCAACTTGGATAATCCTTGTACCCCAGGATGTGACCCACATTAGTCGACTAACACCCAGGTACCTACTAACTGCTAGGTGAACAGAAGCAACAGGTGTAAGGAAACCATGACCACGGGTTCATCCTGTGTCGGGGATCGATCCTGGACTCTTAATGTTGTGAGGCTAAGGGGACGTCCGTATATCTGTCCAATTCTTTGCTCCATCATTGCCTCTCCGGATAAAAAAAAAAAATCATGTAACTAAACTACTTTTATTAATTTTATTCCAAAAAAGAAAACAGTAGCATTCCCTTCTTACCTTAATTAAAAACAGTTTCTTCAATAAATTTTATCGATACCCTCATATAAGGTTAAATTAGCAGAAAGTTTGTTATTGTGTTTTCATAATGAGAATATTGTTGTTTGTTGTTGGGAGTACTTCAGGGCCACTAAAACTAAGTACATTATTTTAACCTTCCCTGGGAGTCCGGAAGTTAGTTTTAATATGTTTATTATGCACACCCATACCCAACCAGTGGGCGTATTCAAAAGATTAACAGAGTACATAATAGGTCCAGGAACTGGACTTCAAAGTTTTGATGATAGCTGAGCAAGTTACAGATGTAATGATACTCACACTTTACAAAGGTAATGAACTCACAATTTTTACAAAGGTAATGAACTCACAATTTACAAAGGAAATGAACTCCAGGTAGGTCTGGTCACAATCAGACAAGTTACAAAGGTATTTTACAGATTACAGAGGAAACGAATGGTCCAGGACTGGGCCCCCAAAGTTTTGATAGCTGAAACTAGGTACAGAGGTAATTACTCACCAAGTTATAAAGGTAATGAATTCTGTAGCATGGTTACTTACGTTTATACTTGGCTACAATCATGAACAAATATAGAGTAATGAGCAATTCACCACTTTCCACACCCGGTCACAACTGTAATGATTATGGGCAAATATTGATTGTTGAGTCAACAACACACACACACACACAAGGCAGACTTCAAAGAGACCTGGACGAGATGGACACCTGGTCAGCAAATGGCTTCTCGAATTTAATCCTGCCAAATGCAAAAGTCCATGAGATAGGGGAAGGGCACAAGAAGACCACAGAACAGAGTATAGGCTAGGTGGCCAAAGACTGCAAAACCTCACTCAAGGAGCAAGATCGTGGGTGAGTAATAACACCGAGCAAGTCTCCGGAAACACACATCAATCAATAACTGCTGCAAGCATATGGCGCCTGGCAAACCTGAGCAAACAGCATTTCGATACTTATAAGGAATCATTCAAGACACTGTACAACCGTGTATGTTAGGCCCGTACTGAGTAGCAGCACCTGTTTGGAACCCGCACATGATAAAGCACGTCAAGAAACTAAGAAAAAGTACAAAGGTTTGCGACAAGGATAGTTCCAGAGCAAAGGGTAATGTCCTATGAAGAAAGATTAAAAAGGGGAAATCGCCTGACGACACAGGAGGACAGGAGGGTCAGGGGAGACTGATAACGACATAAAAAATACTGCGTGGGAATAGACAAGGTGACAAAGACAACAAGGATGTACCACCAGGAGGGGACACAGAAACAAGAGGCCACAATTGGAAGTTGAAAGACACAAATGAGTCAGAGAGAATTAGGAAGTATATCATCAGTCATAGAGTTGTAAGGCATGTGGAATAGCCTAGAAAAATGACTATTGGAGACATGAACCATAACACAGTTTTAAAGACGAGGTTTTCATAAAGACTCATGGAGCGTGGAGAGAGAGGGCCCAGTATCAACCGGTGAAAGAGGCGGGGCCAGAGGAGCTAAGACTCGACCCCTGCAACCACAAATAGGTGAAGTACAATAGGTGAGTATGCACACCACGACGCACACACACAACACAACACACAAACACACACACACACACACACACACACACACACACACACACACACACACAAAACGGCTCCCAAGAAGCCAAGGGGGCCAACTTTGAAGAAATAAAACAGGAGGAGAAAAAAATGATTGAAAGGCATCTGAAAACAATAGGGAGGCAATAATGAACCATGTTGAACAAATTTCAGAGAATTGGGTGTTGCGAGTGGAAAGGATACGTCCTTATCAGAGTAACTTTCAAGGAAGAATCAGTTGCGAACCAGGATACTGCAAGAGAAAGCAAACTGAGGGGACAAAGAGGGGTACCTAGAGAGTATACCTCGACCGCGACAGAACACAGAAGAAAGGACTACACTTAAAAGAGGGTACAGAGACGCAAGGAAGAACGAGAAGCAATGAAATGAGCAGGAACCCAGACACAGGAGAAGGGCAAACACACTCCCCAACAGAATCTCCCGCCAAAAGACCTCCAACCCCGCGACATTCCCAACGCAACTGAGCAACCTATACTAAAACCCACATCACTGGTTCCCTCTGCCACCACCCCCCATATCACAAACCTCACCCCACCAGCTGTCCCTTATGGGCATCCTGAACCCCACCCCCATCACACATACCAACCCCACTACACCACTGCCCCATATAGGCCCCCACCAAGGGCTCATCGCTCGCCCCCAACCCAATATACTTTGCTTGACACAATGATAGAAAGAAACTAAAGGTTTGGTAACACAAACGCGGATGGAATAACGAAATAAACATGAGGAGTGAAATAAAGAAATCGTGTACAAAAATCCCCCAGATATCATAGCAGTCACAGAAACAAAACTCGCTGAGTGACAATACAGACACAATCATCCCACCAGGAATATCAGATCCTGAGGAAAGATAGAAGGATAGAGGGTGAGGAGGGTTGCAACTGCTCAGATAACACCAATGGGATATGAGGAAAGGAAGCATGGACATGGATTGGAGAAAAGAGACTACACTTTAGGTACAATTCAGTGTTCCGGCGAACATAAAATAGTCATTGGAGTGATGTATAACCCACCACAGACCTGGCAGGAGGCCAAGAAGGAGTACGAAGAAAACACAGGGTGAGGTGGACACCTGGCTGAGGTGGCAAGAATAGCTCACTCGAGCAGGGAGCAAAGTTTACTGAAAGGGCGATTTCAACCACAGGGAGAATCGACTGGGAAATCCTGGAGCCACATGGGGTCCCGAAACATGGAGGACAAGATGATGGATGTTGTACTTGAAAACTCTCATGCATCAACATGTCAGGGACAACAACCAGAGATAGAGGGGAGGAGGAGCCATCAAGACTTGGATCTTGTGTTCACCCTGAGCATTCAGACATCGGAGGACCATCCACTACGAAGAGTCCCCTTGGAGCTAGCGACCATGTGGTTACTGAGGTTTTGACTATATATAAGTTACAAGTGGAGAAGGTAACCGGAACTGAAGGGACAGGCCAAACTTATAAAAAGGGGGACTACACAGGTATGAGAAACATCCTGCAGAGGTTCAGTGGACAGAGAAATGTAGGAAGTCATAAACGAAATGATTGAAGACGTGACAACAAAGGCAAGGAGGCAGAGGAAAAGTTTGTTCCAAGGGAACCAGAAATAAAATGAAGACCAAAACGAGTCCTTTTGATTTATTACCTCGAAGGTGTAGGGAGGCAAAAACTAAGTGCCAACAGGGAATGGAAAAGGAACAAGAGGCATAGGACCCAGGAAAACAAGGAGATTAGTAAAGACCAGAAACGAGTAATGCGCCAGATAAGAGGGAGGGCCCAGCGACAGTATGAAAACTACATAAGCATCATCGAAAGTCAAAATCTGACCCGAAACTGCTGTATAGCCACATAGGAGGAAGACCAACAGTCAAGGACCAGGTGATAAGGCTGAGGAAAGAAGTGGAGAACGCACAAAAACGAATTTTTTTTTTTTACAAGATGTATGTGAGGAGCTCACACGAAATTTAAGGAAGTGTTTTTACAGTAGAGACCAGGAAGGACTCTGGGGGACAGACCAGTGGGGGACACCAACAAGGAAAACACAACAAGTGTTGGACGACAATACATACAGATGAGGAGGAGGTGAAGAAACTGCTAGGGAGGGACATCGATACCTCAAAGCAAGGGGGACCGACAACATCTCTCATGTGTCCTTAGAGAGGGATCAATAATTGTGCATACCACTTACCCCAACAATCTTCAACACATCCCAGGAACTGGGCAACTACACTGAGGTATGGAAGACGGCAAATGTAGTTCCCATTTTTTCAACAAAGGAGACAGAAAAGAGGCACTAAACATCTAGACCTGTGTCATTGACGTGTATAGTATGCAAAATTATGGAAAGAATACAGAGGAGAGGTGTGGAGCACCTTGAACGGAACAGGATATAAATGCCAACCAGCACGGATTCACGGAAGGCAAATCCTGTGTCACAAACCTCGGGAGGTTTTACGATAAAATAAACGGTAAGTAAAGACAAGAGAGAGAGGGGTGGTTGATTTGCATCTTCTTGCCGGCAAGAAGGCCATTGACGACAGTTCCCTCACAAGAGATTAGTGCAGAAGCAGAGCAGTCAGCGCATATAACAGGAAGGGGCACTGCAATGATCAGAGAATACCTGACAATGGAAGGCAACACGAGTCATAGGTACGTATGAAGTAACACGTGGGCACCTGTGACGACGGGGGTCCCACAGGGGTCGGTCCTAGGACCATTGCTAATTTAAGGTAAATGTGGAAGGACATGACCGGAAGGTATGACTCTGAGAAGAGACCCTGTTTGCAGATATGTGAAGTTAATATGAGAATTAAATCCTGATGAGGACCAGGCAGGACTTCAAAGAACCTGGACAGACTGGACAGACCTGGTCCAGCAAATGCTTCTCGAATTTAGATCCTGCCAAATTGCAAAGTCCATGAAGAAAGGGGAAGGGCAACAGAAGACCAAGACAGATTATAAATTCTAGGTGTCCAAAGACTGTGCAAACCTCACTCAAGGAGAAAGATCTTGGGGTGAGTATAAGCACCGAGCATGTCACCGAAACACACATCAATCAGATAACGCTTCAGCAAATTGGTCCCTGGCAAAACCTGAGAACAGCATTCCGACACCTATAGTAAGGAATCTTCAAGACACTGTACAACACCGTGTATGTCAGGGTCCCATACTGGAGTATCAGCACCTGTTTGGAACCCGCACTTGATAAAGCACGTCAAGAAACTAGAGAAAGTACATAAGGTTTGCACAAGGTTAGTTTCCAGAGCTAGAGGGGAGTCTTTGTCTATGCAGAAAGATTAAGGAAATCGTCCTGACGACCTGGAGGACAGGAGGGGTCAGGGAGACATGATAACGACAATATAAATACTGCGTGAATAGACAAGGTGGACAAGAAGGATTGTTCCAGGGAGGGAAACAGAAACAAGAGGCCACAATATTTGGACGTTGAAAGATCAACAAATGAGTCAGAGAGATAGTAGGAAGATTTCTTCAGTCATAGAGTTGTAATCAGTGGAATAGCCTAGAAAATGACGTAGTGGAGGCAGGCACCATAACACAGTTTTAAGACGAGGTTTGATAAAGCTCAGGAGCGGGAGAAGAGGGGTCTAGTAGCAACCGGTGAAGAGGCGGGGCCAGGAGCTAGATCGACCCCCTGCAATAACCACAAATAGGTGAGTACAATAGTTTAGTACACACACACACACACACACACACACACATTATGGCATTATTTACAGCTAGCAAAGTCAAAGAAGGTTATTTTCTCCAGAATGGTCGTAATATACCACTGTGGATAAAATACTTTGCCATACTTGAACATTTCTGAGTGATTGTTTTCTGCTAAATACATTAATTTGATCAACATCCAGTACATAAAGACGCAGGGTGTGACGCACTCCATTACATAAAGACGGCAAGGTTGTGACAATAGTTCCATCTGGCAAGTTTAATTTCGTTTGTGTCTACATCTGTTGGTGTGAAATTTAACCTGCCATAGATACTTGGTAATCCACCGGGAGCCGGCAAGTAGTGACATCCAAGGAGTGTGCTTCTCTGTTGGATCGCACCATAGACAGTGTGTCTCCTCCTGCCATGATGAATGATGATAGAGACTGACTTGTGTCAATCCCCAAATCTTAAGTCCAATAAAGTTCAATTGAAGTTCTTTTCGTAAATGTTCTGCAAACTGCTAACTGACAACCCAAGATTGTAATTAATCTAACACCCTCCTTTGAAAGCAAACTGCTAGCCAATTTATCCAGTTTCTAACATACATCTGAAGACCAATGTAGATGGAATCCACAGCATGTGGCACTCTAAAACCTTCCCACTGTTCCACAATCTTACCATACCTAATGTCTGGCTTCTGACACAAGTAAATAATCACAAATTATATTTTATGAGCTAAGAGCATTATATAGGATGAACAGAGAATCATTACAATTAAATTAATCAACCTTAGAAACATGGATGCATAAGAGGCAAGGAGTAAGGCAAACAGTTTTCTGTTGAAGGGTAAGGCCCAGTTATAGAGCCATCACACAGTAAGACAACAGCAGCACTACCACTGCACCAGTAGACTGGGAACAATAACCATCAACGTAAATAATTTGGTGAGTGTTCGTGTGACAAAAGTTATCAATACAGCTTAAGGCATCATGTTTTGCTTCAAGACGATGCTTTGTGCGATTTAATAAGAGTTTTGGGGGGAAATGGAGGAGATGGAAGTTGGAAATGGGGTAATATCCCATGGAAGCCAGGGAAATGTCTCTGTAAGTCTAACATGACATAGATCATGTTAGCTGGTTCCATGCGGAGGTTTGGTTCCAGTTTTTTTCGATCCGCATCTGAAGGTGTTCACCAGTGGCTGAGGAAAGTTTGGAGGCTTCTGTTCAGGTTTTTGAATGGGCTAACCTAAGCATATTGTACCCCACCCAATAAGGATATTTCTTTCAGTAACACAGATCTCTAAAGCTTGGAATATTAAGTTCTTTCCGCATATTTAAAATTTTGGCAGTGCGGGGCATCCTAAGATGATCCTCATAAGAACAAAGAACAAAGAAAGGAGGAAAACACAGCAGGAAGGCCTGCTGAGACCCATACTAGGCAGGTCCTTTACAATCATCCCACTAACAAAACCATTTACCCAACCCAATTTTCCAAGCTACCCAAGAAATAAGCTCTGATGTGACAGTCCCAATCAAATCCAACCCTATCCCCGCCTCATGTACTTATCCAACCTAGATTTGAAACTAACCCAAGTCCAAGCCTCAATAACCCAACAGGTAGAAACTGTTCCACTCATCAACTACAACGTACCTATTTCCAAACCAATACTTTCAGCTATTTCCTTTCTAAATCTAAACATATCTAATTATAAATCCATTACTGCGGGTTTCTCCTTGGAGAGACATCTTCAAGAACTTATAATATCCCCTTTATAATACCTATCTGTCCACTGTATACACTTCGATCAGGTCTCTCCCCTCATTCTCGTCTAACATGTTAATGTAACTTTAGAGTCTTCAATCTTTCTTCATAAGGAAGATTTCTGATGCCAATATTAATTTAGTTCAACCTACGCTGAATGTTTTTCTAACGAATTTATGTCCATTTGTAATACGAGACCAAAACTGAGCTGCATAATCAAGGTGGAGCCTTACTACTGAATGTTATAAAGCTGCAGTATGACCACTGGACCTTCTGTTGCTTTACACTTCTTGATAAAAATCCCAGTAATCTACCTATTTGGCCCTATTACGTACGCTTAAGCATTGCTGTCTTGGTTTAAGTTGCTGCTCACCATAACCCCCAGTCATTTTCGCAATCTGTATGGCAAAGTTCTACAATCATTTAATTTATAAGTACTAGGGTTATGGGCACTCCCAAGCTTCAGACCTTGCCACTTATCTACAATGAACTGCATCTGCCACTTTTCTGACCAAGAATAGTGTTTGTTAAATCCTCCTGAAGTTCCCTAACATCACGTTTGAATCAATTATCCTACACCTATCTTTGTGTCATCGGCGAATTTGCTCATAACACAGTAATTCTGCTCATCAAGATCAATGTAAAACTAATTATAAACAAAATGGGCCCAAGACTGATCCCTGGTGGAACGCCACTTGTTACAGATCCCCCCCCACTCGGATTTAACCCATGTATGGGACACTCTCTGCCTTCCAGTCAGAGATCCATGACTCGATCAACGAGAGCACTTTCCCTCCCCAATGCCATGAGCCTGGGCGCGCGCGAGATCTTTAACAGTCTATGGTGCGGAACTCTAATCAAAAGCCTTACTAAAATCTAAGTAAAATAATATCAAATTCTTTATTGTGGTCAACAGCCTCAAAAACTTTATCCTGAAGAAATTTAATAAAATTAGTTAGACAAGACCTGGCCCTTGTGATTCCATTGCTGATACATTAAATCAAGCTATGCTTATTCGAGATGGCTTCTTATAATCCATCTATAATTGACTCTAGTAATTTTCCTACATTGAGTCAGGCTTATTGGGCGGTACTTTGACGTACGACTTGTCCCCTGTTTTTAATTTAAAATAGGAGTTACATTATCCATCTTCCACATATCAGACCACTACACCTTTTGACGAGATAAAATAAAAATATTAGTTTAATGGAATCCAGTAGTTCCATTTTAGCATTCCTTAAAGAACCCATGAAAAAAACCTCATCAGGACCCGGCGACTTATTTTTGCTTCAGTCCTGTCTTATCTGCCTCACAACAACCATCTCACTATTGACTGTGATGTTAACATAATTTATCTTCTGTCTAGCCTCACTGAAAAATTACATACTGGAATATTGTTAGTGTCTTCCTGTGTAAAAACTGATAGAAAATAAATTATTTAAATCAACACATTTCATTCACATTGTCATAAGGTGCCCATTATTATTTTAAGGGAGACCTATCTATCTCAAACTTTTGTTCTATAACCTGGAAAAAAACTATTTGGGTAGTTTTAGAATCCCTAGCAACTTTAATATCATAGTCCCTAGTACTTTTCTTATCCCTTTTTTAATGTCTCCTTAATGTCAATATACTGATTCAATACGATGACCCTCACCTCTGTTGATACCCCTAAAAATTCCCTTTCTTATGCCCTAGTAGATATTTGAGCCTATTATGTCATCCCTTTTGGGTCATTTCCTATCTTGATCAAATTTTCTTTATATGGATAAACGCCTCTTTTGAGCAGCATGTATAGTGTCAAAAACTGTCATTTGATAGCTCTCTCTCTCGTTTACCCCAGTCAACAGATGATAAGTGTTCCTAAGCCATCGTAATCTGCTAAGCGAAAATCTGGGACAGTTACTGAGTTATCGCTACTATCGTACTTCCATTCCATGCTAAATGTAAATGTTTGTGGTCCGCTATCCCCCAGTTCCTCCTCTGAAATTCTAATTATTAACAAGGTATTCATAGTTTGCCATAACTAAAGTCAATCAGGTTATTTCCCCTTGTAGGTTCTGTCATCAAACCGCTTCAAAAAACAATCCTGAAAAACTTCTAAGAAGTCTTACGATCAAATTCTTTCCCAGTCAAGAAGATACCAATCAACATGACTAAAGTTAAAGACTCCTAGAATTACAACTTTATCGTGGCCTTGAGGCCTTAACAAATTTCTCCCATAGTATTTTCCCTGGTCCATATCTAAGTTAGGGGACGTATATCACTCCTAATATCATTTTTTCATGCCCATGCTGAAAATCCTATCAAACAGACCTGTATGTGTTACTTCAGACTTAATACCCGTTTTTTTATGTAAAAACAACAGTTCAAGCGATCTCGTACATACAAAATGCCACCCCACCCCCCCTCCAATACTTCTATACTTCTTGAACAATTTAAAACTCCTGAATATTGACATTTCCGCAGGCATGTCCCGACTTTTTTGAATTAAACCACGTCACAGTTAAGGCAAATACATCAAAGTTAACCTACACTAGCAACTAATCTCAACTCGTCCATCTTATTCCTAGCACTACGGGGCAATTAGCATAATAAAACTATTGAAAGACTCTCCTTTCGTTCTTTACCCTTCCTGCTCATTTCTATTTTTTCTACTAAACCTATTATAAATTAACCGTCCTTATCACCCAGGTCCCTGGGTTTTCAATATCTATCCGTTCTTAATATTATAGTTCCCCCTAAACTCGTAATATTTACTAACAGCTGGGACTTCACTGTTTCCTCCAAAACCCATACCACTGAACTATTCCTAGTTTAAAGTTCCTAACTGCTCCCTCCACTGCAGTTTGCCAGTGCTCCCACCACCCCACCTAGAAAAGTGAACCCCATCCCTAGCATATACATGCAATTCTGCCATTGAAATAGTCCCCAGTTGTCAATGAATGTTACCGCATTCCTTACAGTAATTTGTCCACCACATTGACACCAATGCCCTGGAACCAACCATTCACTTTCCAACTCCCCCCCCCTTGGCAAAATAATACCACATATGAGGAGGGTTCCCACCCTTACTTCTAATTCATTCTATTGCTGACCTATACTCTGCTAAGCAGGTCTCACTCCTACGTCAGCCAACATCGTTGCCTCCAGCATGAGACAGATAATAGGATTGCTCCCCATTACCTCTCATGATGACTTCCAGACGGCTAACAATAACCTCCATCCCAGCCCCCGTAACGCAAACCCGTCTCCTAAAACTCCTGTCCTACAAGCAGAACGCCCTATCCATATACCTAACTTGGCTATCCCAACAACCACAATATTCTTACCTTCCTTAATGTCTTATTCGTCGTGTCGTTCCAGTAGTCCAACTCACATTCCGTCGGGTAGCACTGAGAATGTATAGGATGTTTTCCACAACAGTATTCCACGGCGAGTCTCTTTCTTCTTCATCGTGTTCTTTTCTACTTTCCCATTCGTCTTCTTGATCGTCAACTTCTTTCCCTGCTGTCCAGACCACTGAGCCAGTTTCCCTTCTTGACCTGAGGACTCAAAACAGGAGGACTACTACGAACTTCTTGTTCTCCTCGGTCAATCGCCGAATTTTCCAAATTCGCCAACCTCAACTCTTCCTTCAGCTGTTGGTAAGTTGCTCGATGGAGGGCATCTGCTTTCAATTCTAGAAGACGCGCATAAGGTCTTCACAGAGGCAAGTACACGTCAACATGCTTCGTTTTGCATTTTTTTCCAGGCCCTCCAAGCTTCCAGTCAGACACGAGTGCAAGTAGTGGCGCGGCATATATCAACCAATGATCTAATATAAGCAAGATACATCATTTTCACAATTTTAAACATGCTCCATAACCAGGGGTGAAGCCCCTGCCACAACTCTAGTGCTCTCACCTTTCCTTTTGTATTGGCGACCAAAAGTCCTCGTTACAACAGGTCCAGAGTGGGACCTCAAAGCCTAGATACCTGTATCTGCTTACATATTCTAGAAGAGACCCATCATTCAACTGGATCTGACTAGCTGTGCCCTCTGGCCGAGGAGACTCCTGCTGAGGTATCTTTGTTTGTGTCCCCTGAGAGTATTACCCCCAGGTCCGACCGAGGCTAGTACATGGTTAAGTAATTTTGGGTGTTGGGGAATCCGGTTGTGTAATCATAATATCATCAGCAAAACTAACCATATAATGAGGGGGCTGGCTAGCATAGCATTAAGTAAGGCATTAATTAGAAATATTGAATAGGGTGGGACTGAGCACACCTCCTGTGGGTTCCTAATTCAAAATCTTTTAGTACACTTCTATGTCCCTGGAACAACACAGACACATTCTGTTGGACAGTAACCTTAATCCAGCGGAGGAATCCATCCTCCAACATCCATTCTGGCAAGTTCATTAATGATTACATGTCGGTAGGGCTACATCAAAAGCGTTTTTAAGGTCAAGGAAGGTATGTATGACCTGCCAGTGTGCAGAGTGAGAAAGTGTAATGCAATGATGCACACTCCTCCATGCATGAAGCCATGCAACGGGTGACAAGAATCCCTTAATTTCCAGTGCATAAGACATTAAGAATCATCCTTCTAATGTTTTACACAAGCACTAGTAAGGGATATTGGGCAAAATGATTTGGTTTGATTGGGCTTCGGAATGTGGAATAATGAGGCAATTGTCCCATGATTAGGGAGCTCACCCATGGCCTAACTCATGTTTTATATATTCAAGTAAAGGATTACCTGTACTCGACACACAATCTGAGTATGGTTGTAAGTAATATACCATCCTCACCAGTCGACGTGGAGTGCCCTTAGTGCTGCATCAAGTTCATAATTAGTGAAAGGAATGTTGCAGTCATCTGCCATGCTGAGTCATAAAGCAAACAAGTCTCTCCCATTGCATCATATTTGTCCCATTAATTTACGCCTGTGTGGTACTGGAAGAACTGTCATAGCTAATGTAGCAGCCCAAGCACTGACTAACTCATTCGCCCTATGCAAGGGATGAGGGTGCTCCGATCTGCCCCAGATCTGTTACCCCTTAATTCTATTATGTCCTCTCCCTGCCCGGCTTAAGTGGGGTGTGAGCATTGAGACCATTGACAAATTGTTCCCAGTCTGTTTGCCGCAGCTCAGTCATACGCTCTCTAGCAGCAGCAAGGGCAGTTACCTGGAGTTTACGTGGAGAGAGTATCCGGGGGTCAAACTCCCCCGCGGCCTCACGTCCTGTGACCAGGCCCTCCTGGTGATCAGAGAGCCTGAATCAAACCAGGCTGTGCTGCTGGCTGCACGCAAACCAACGTACGAGCCACAGCCCGGCTGATCCGGAACTGACTTTAGGTGCTTGTCCAGTGCCAGCTTGAAGACTGCCAGGGGCTGTTGGTAATCCCCTTTATGTGTGCTGGGAGGCAGTTGAACAGTCTCCGGCCCCGACACTTATTGGTATGTCTCTTAAACGTGCTAGTGACACCCCTGCTTTTCATTTGGGGGGAAGGTCAGATCGTCTGCCAAGTCTTTTGCTTTCGTAGGTGAGTGATTCTTCTCGTGTGCAAGTTTTCGGTACTCGTGCCCTCTAGAATTTTCCAGTGTATAGAATCATTTATCTCTCTCGCCCTCCTGCGTTTCCAGGGAATACAGGTTTAGAACCTCAAGCATCTCCCAATAAATGAGTGTTTTGATCCTCCCGTTATGCACGCCGTGAAGTTCTCTGTAACATTTTCAAGGTCGCATTTCACCTGCCATGAAAGGTGCTGTTAGTTGTGCAGCAATATTTCCAGCCTAGATAGAAACAAGTTTTTGGAAGAGGCTCAGCATTTCATTGGTACGATGGTTTCTATAGCTAGGCCTAGCTGCGAGCAGTACGTTACACCATGTTCGAAGATAAATCATGTATAGGTATTATTTTATAAGACTAGATTATATGAAGTCATTTTGGATTTAGATAGTAGAGGTTTCCAGAGGTGGGCTCCTAAGAAGTTCAGAATTACTGCTCACAAGTCATTGTTAAAAAGGTCCGACAGTGGTACACTCATAGGAATTATAACCAGTCAGTCACATTGTGGTCAAACAAATTCATCCACGTATGATCAGGTAAACATTTAAGACGTGTCCGTTTTTGAAATATCCCACCAGGGAGATTAGTATTACCAATATCTAATAGAGGTTAGCTTGGAAAAATGAGCAACGCTATATCTGTTAGAATGGAAGACTCACAGCTGGCAGAAGTAATGTTAGAAGCCCACACAGATCAAGGACAAACCTCCATAGATATGTGTGGGTTCAAGGTCACCTACAATTTTGCCACATTATCATGACTGTTTAAGATTGACAACAGTATTGCCATTACGAATTACCAAACTGAGAGTTTCCAATGCTTTTTTTGTCTTTGCAATTATAAAAACACCAATAATGAGATAGGTTTCAGAACTGACACAAGTAGGGAGCTCAGTAATAAAAACTTATCAGCAGGCAGCGTAAAAGTTAAAAATATGTTGAAGAGCCGAGTTCCCAATATAAATCCTAACAACGTGATACTGTAGGCACCTCTGTTTTCTTTATGTGCAAGAAGTTGATGGGGCAGAGTTTTTAAATAATATAGAACACAAGAAATAGTAGAAAATTTGAGGTAATATGCAACAAGACGAGGCAATTTAGGGGGTTGGGATTTTTTCATGACTCTGAACTCTTTGTAGACACACAATATCAATGGATTTCAGTGGTTTACTTATTGATTGCAGGACAGAAAATCTTTTTCTAAGTGATGCAATATTCCAACTTAAAATGGATAGTATTTATACGATTTTGTTTCCATTATACAAAGTCCAGGGATAGTATTCAATATCTCAGCAAAATGAGAAAACACATAAATAACAAACAGACCTAAAATGCAATATCGAATAACATCAGAATTAACTCTATCCTGAGTCTGCTTAAGTGCACTTTACCATTAGAGAACCTCCTTGGGAGTCTTTGAACACAGAGGTCACTGGCGCTCTTTGTCTGTGAATGTAAGGAAGGTGACACTAACCCTCCGCACTCACCTCTCCGCTTTTATTACACTCATCACTATCATCACTTGTATCACTTCCTCATCATTATGACCAGTGATACATACACCATTATCAACAACCGGTCATCTCCACACGTCAGTATCTATCAATACATTACACTCATCAGGTTGACTATCAGAATGGGCTTCACTGGCCCATATCATCTTACACTGTGATTGTAAACACACCACTATCAGATTCATCGTATTTGTAATTATTAACACCACTGCAAATCAAATCAGTTTGTTCAATCATTTCACCACACTCATTTTCATAATGGCCTGACCATCTGTGGGATGATGAACTCATTTGCAAACCTTCTGTAAGTTTTTATCCTCGTGGTGCTCAAAGTTGTTTGTTTCAAACACCATTTTGCTTCTCCAGTACTGTTATGCGCAGCTGCATGATTTTTGTACCCACCCCAGCAAGACAGAGCGTCCATCTGGAAGTATGAAGTCCCGGTCAGCTGAGCCAAGTGGCTGACTGACAAGCTGACTCAGGCCAGACAGATGGTGTCCTATGGAAAATTTTTCTAGGTGCTTACCCCTGTATGTACCTCAAGCATTATATAAAACCAGTAACTCTATGGGAGACTAATCATATTGTTTTACCGTAGTCCACCCCGTGTAGACCAGAGAGAAAACTAACCACTCCCTGTCGCACGCAAGTGGTCCCCTCGACCTCCACAATCTATCCATATCTATGCCGAGAACCAGTATGGATTGGGTAGCACCCACAAGTACGTGCTACTAATTTAATTGTGGACGTATAGAGATTATATTAGTTTTGCTTAAAGAAGGGGAGGGGGGTAGATACACCGAATACATCATCAAGGAAAACATTATACAGTAATCCCACCACTTACCCGATGTTCCCTGTGGTCACTTGATGTAAAGTTAGATCCTTGTGACAGTGAATTTTGGTTTAAAATAGCTAATTTTCAAGGTGTATTTTTGCATGTTTTTTTATGGTTAATATTCTCCAGGTAACAGCCCTATTCGATTTGATGGAGGTAATAAAAAATGTATGGATTAATATGTACCGACTTAATACCAGAAATTAAGTGGTACAGTCAAGACAGGTTAAAAAGTAATTTAATAAAATTATTAAATAACCAAAATGTTAATGTTTTGTACATTTTAAGTTTCCCTAATAAAGCTGTTTTATCTGTTTTGGTATTTTACTTACTTGCAATTTTTTTGGTGGCAAAGGTATTTATGGAGACTATTTTGGCAAACGACACAAGTTGCAAGATGTAACAGCATACCACTCATGAAAGTACTATTATCCCTGCCAAATACTTGTGAAACAGAAACATGTTAATTATTTATATTGATAGTTTGCTGATCACTTTCCTTTAGTTATATAAACCACAAGATGATAATACATCTTGCTACTAATACTTACACCCAGAATAAGACTCGACATGAGGCTGTACTCTCACATGTTGTGGTGCACGGCTCGAGTCACAGCTCCTGGCCCCGCCTCTTCACTGGTCGGCTACTAAGTCACTCCTGTTTCCATAAGCTTTATCGTACCTCTTCGTGTATGGTACACACTCTTCATTTGAGTGTGTACATATACAAGCATGCACAGCCTTCTAATCCTGTGGAAAAATGGGTGAGAAATCTTCCTACAAAAGCATGTGTTATTAAAAAAGACAATTTAAATGACTAGAGTCAAAAGGCTGGTACTTTTTTTATTTGTACTCAATTATTTATGAAGAAATTCTGAAGGAGGAAACTGAGTGTAGCAGATGATAAATGTGAAAGAAAAACAATCAGTTTTATGTTATGCTGATAGGGCTAAGGTCCTGGCACTATGTGAAACACAACTCATGGTGGGACAGTTTAAATGAGTGGGTAGTAAATTGGGATAAAATATGTTGTCCGTAGAGAACTAAAGTAGTAAGTTAATATTAAATAATCAACTGATGAGACTAACAAGACTCCACTGGCATATTACCTAAGAGCTCCTGAATATAGAGAATATTATCGGGCAACTTGGATAATCCTTGTACCCCAGGATGTGACCCACATTAGTCGACTAACACCCAGGTACCTACTAACTGCTAGGTGAACAGAAGCAACAGGTGTAAGGAAACCATGACCACGGGTTCATCCTGTGTCGGGGATCGATCCTGGACTCTTAATGTTGTGAGGCTAAGGGGACGTCCGTATATCTGTCCAATTCTTTGCTCCATCATTGCCTCTCCGGATAAAAAAAAAAAATCATGTAACTAAACTACTTTTATTAATTTTATTCCAAAAAAGAAAACAGTAGCATTCCCTTCTTACCTTAATTAAAAACAGTTTCTTCAATAAATTTTATCGATACCCTCATATAAGGTTAAATTAGCAGAAAGTTTGTTATTGTGTTTTCATAATGAGAATATTGTTGTTTGTTGTTGGGAGTACTTCAGGGCCACTAAAACTAAGTACATTATTTTAACCTTCCCTGGGAGTCCGGAAGTTAGTTTTAATATGTTTATTATGCACACCCATACCCAACCAGTGGGCGTATTCAAAAGATTAACAGAGTACATAATAGGTCCAGGAACTGGACTTCAAAGTTTTGATGATAGCTGAGCAAGTTACAGATGTAATGATACTCACACTTTACAAAGGTAATGAACTCACAATTTTTACAAAGGTAATGAACTCACAATTTACAAAGGAAATGAACTCCAGGTAGGTCTGGTCACAATCAGACAAGTTACAAAGGTATTTTACAGATTACAGAGGAAACGAATGGTCCAGGACTGGGCCCCCAAAGTTTTGATAGCTGAAACTAGGTACAGAGGTAATTACTCACCAAGTTATAAAGGTAATGAATTCTGTAGCATGGTTACTTACGTTTATACTTGGCTACAATCATGAACAAATATAGAGTAATGAGCAATTCACCACTTTCCACACCCGGTCACAACTGTAATGATTATGGGCAAATATTGATTGTTGAGTCAACAACACACACACACACACAAGGCAGACTTCAAAGAGACCTGGACGAGATGGACACCTGGTCAGCAAATGGCTTCTCGAATTTAATCCTGCCAAATGCAAAAGTCCATGAGATAGGGGAAGGGCACAAGAAGACCACAGAACAGAGTATAGGCTAGGTGGCCAAAGACTGCAAAACCTCACTCAAGGAGCAAGATCGTGGGTGAGTAATAACACCGAGCAAGTCTCCGGAAACACACATCAATCAATAACTGCTGCAAGCATATGGCGCCTGGCAAACCTGAGCAAACAGCATTTCGATACTTATAAGGAATCATTCAAGACACTGTACAACCGTGTATGTTAGGCCCGTACTGAGTAGCAGCACCTGTTTGGAACCCGCACATGATAAAGCACGTCAAGAAACTAAGAAAAAGTACAAAGGTTTGCGACAAGGATAGTTCCAGAGCAAAGGGTAATGTCCTATGAAGAAAGATTAAAAAGGGGAAATCGCCTGACGACACAGGAGGACAGGAGGGTCAGGGGAGACTGATAACGACATAAAAAATACTGCGTGGGAATAGACAAGGTGACAAAGACAACAAGGATGTACCACCAGGAGGGGACACAGAAACAAGAGGCCACAATTGGAAGTTGAAAGACACAAATGAGTCAGAGAGAATTAGGAAGTATATCATCAGTCATAGAGTTGTAAGGCATGTGGAATAGCCTAGAAAAATGACTATTGGAGACATGAACCATAACACAGTTTTAAAGACGAGGTTTTCATAAAGACTCATGGAGCGTGGAGAGAGAGGGCCCAGTATCAACCGGTGAAAGAGGCGGGGCCAGAGGAGCTAAGACTCGACCCCTGCAACCACAAATAGGTGAAGTACAATAGGTGAGTATGCACACCACGACGCACACACACAACACAACACACAAACACACACACACACACACACACACACACACACACACACACACACACACAAAACGGCTCCCAAGAAGCCAAGGGGGCCAACTTTGAAGAAATAAAACAGGAGGAGAAAAAAATGATTGAAAGGCATCTGAAAACAATAGGGAGGCAATAATGAACCATGTTGAACAAATTTCAGAGAATTGGGTGTTGCGAGTGGAAAGGATACGTCCTTATCAGAGTAACTTTCAAGGAAGAATCAGTTGCGAACCAGGATACTGCAAGAGAAAGCAAACTGAGGGGACAAAGAGGGGTACCTAGAGAGTATACCTCGACCGCGACAGAACACAGAAGAAAGGACTACACTTAAAAGAGGGTACAGAGACGCAAGGAAGAACGAGAAGCAATGAAATGAGCAGGAACCCAGACACAGGAGAAGGGCAAACACACTCCCCAACAGAATCTCCCGCCAAAAGACCTCCAACCCCGCGACATTCCCAACGCAACTGAGCAACCTATACTAAAACCCACATCACTGGTTCCCTCTGCCACCACCCCCCATATCACAAACCTCACCCCACCAGCTGTCCCTTATGGGCATCCTGAACCCCACCCCCATCACACATACCAACCCCACTACACCACTGCCCCATATAGGCCCCCACCAAGGGCTCATCGCTCGCCCCCAACCCAATATACTTTGCTTGACACAATGATAGAAAGAAACTAAAGGTTTGGTAACACAAACGCGGATGGAATAACGAAATAAACATGAGGAGTGAAATAAAGAAATCGTGTACAAAAATCCCCCAGATATCATAGCAGTCACAGAAACAAAACTCGCTGAGTGACAATACAGACACAATCATCCCACCAGGAATATCAGATCCTGAGGAAAGATAGAAGGATAGAGGGTGAGGAGGGTTGCAACTGCTCAGATAACACCAATGGGATATGAGGAAAGGAAGCATGGACATGGATTGGAGAAAAGAGACTACACTTTAGGTACAATTCAGTGTTCCGGCGAACATAAAATAGTCATTGGAGTGATGTATAACCCACCACAGACCTGGCAGGAGGCCAAGAAGGAGTACGAAGAAAACACAGGGTGAGGTGGACACCTGGCTGAGGTGGCAAGAATAGCTCACTCGAGCAGGGAGCAAAGTTTACTGAAAGGGCGATTTCAACCACAGGGAGAATCGACTGGGAAATCCTGGAGCCACATGGGGTCCCGAAACATGGAGGACAAGATGATGGATGTTGTACTTGAAAACTCTCATGCATCAACATGTCAGGGACAACAACCAGAGATAGAGGGGAGGAGGAGCCATCAAGACTTGGATCTTGTGTTCACCCTGAGCATTCAGACATCGGAGGACCATCCACTACGAAGAGTCCCCTTGGAGCTAGCGACCATGTGGTTACTGAGGTTTTGACTATATATAAGTTACAAGTGGAGAAGGTAACCGGAACTGAAGGGACAGGCCAAACTTATAAAAAGGGGGACTACACAGGTATGAGAAACATCCTGCAGAGGTTCAGTGGACAGAGAAATGTAGGAAGTCATAAACGAAATGATTGAAGACGTGACAACAAAGGCAAGGAGGCAGAGGAAAAGTTTGTTCCAAGGGAACCAGAAATAAAATGAAGACCAAAACGAGTCCTTTTGATTTATTACCTCGAAGGTGTAGGGAGGCAAAAACTAAGTGCCAACAGGGAATGGAAAAGGAACAAGAGGCATAGGACCCAGGAAAACAAGGAGATTAGTAAAGACCAGAAACGAGTAATGCGCCAGATAAGAGGGAGGGCCCAGCGACAGTATGAAAACTACATAAGCATCATCGAAAGTCAAAATCTGACCCGAAACTGCTGTATAGCCACATAGGAGGAAGACCAACAGTCAAGGACCAGGTGATAAGGCTGAGGAAAGAAGTGGAGAACGCACAAAAACGAATTTTTTTTTTTTACAAGATGTATGTGAGGAGCTCACACGAAATTTAAGGAAGTGTTTTTACAGTAGAGACCAGGAAGGACTCTGGGGGACAGACCAGTGGGGGACACCAACAAGGAAAACACAACAAGTGTTGGACGACAATACATACAGATGAGGAGGAGGTGAAGAAACTGCTAGGGAGGGACATCGATACCTCAAAGCAAGGGGGACCGACAACATCTCTCATGTGTCCTTAGAGAGGGATCAATAATTGTGCATACCACTTACCCCAACAATCTTCAACACATCCCAGGAACTGGGCAACTACACTGAGGTATGGAAGACGGCAAATGTAGTTCCCATTTTTTCAACAAAGGAGACAGAAAAGAGGCACTAAACATCTAGACCTGTGTCATTGACGTGTATAGTATGCAAAATTATGGAAAGAATACAGAGGAGAGGTGTGGAGCACCTTGAACGGAACAGGATATAAATGCCAACCAGCACGGATTCACGGAAGGCAAATCCTGTGTCACAAACCTCGGGAGGTTTTACGATAAAATAAACGGTAAGTAAAGACAAGAGAGAGAGGGGTGGTTGATTTGCATCTTCTTGCCGGCAAGAAGGCCATTGACGACAGTTCCCTCACAAGAGATTAGTGCAGAAGCAGAGCAGTCAGCGCATATAACAGGAAGGGGCACTGCAATGATCAGAGAATACCTGACAATGGAAGGCAACCCATTGAGATCTGAGGCCGTGAGCGAGGTTTAAAACCACGGGTATGCCCCCTGGACACTCACCCTGGCCGGCCCCCTGCCACCCCGCTCCTACTCTTTAACACCCTTTTTTTAAACCACTCATTACCGTGGTCCCGTAAATCACGTTCCTTCACTCTCCACCGGAACGTTACGACATTTCTTATTAAAAAATGAGGCCTATAAAACCTTGGCCCGCCGTAACTCAATTTCGGGGTTCCTGCTTTCCCTTCTTAACACCTTTCAAAACATACGCGCCTGTCCCCCCCGCACACCCCGCGCATGCGCAAAGGGAACTCTTGGTTCTCTTTTATTTTAAAATACTTTTTGCCCCATATAACACATTAAACACCTATTAGGCACTATATTTCGGAAAATAAAAAAAATTTTCCCAACCTTATTACGGTGGTCCCTGAATCCTTCCCTCACTCTCCCCCGGGAACATTTTACACTCTTCCTATTACCTGGATTTTTTATGGAGGAGTTTTCGGGGTCAACCCCCCCGCGGCCCCGGTCTGTGACCGGGCCTCCGGGTGGATCCGCCTATAAAACCAGGCTTTCTGCTGGCGCACGCAAACCAACGTACGAGCCACACCCCCCGGCTGATCGGGAACTGATTTAGGTGCTTGTCCAGGGGCCAGTTTGAAGACTGCCAGGGGTCTGTTGGAAATCCCCCTTGTGTGCTGGGGGCAGTTGAACAGTCTCGGGCCCCCGACACTTTTGTATGGTCTCTTAACGTGTAGTGACACCAATGCTTTTCATTGGGGGGATGTGCATCGTCTGCAAAGAGGCCCATATTAATCCTTTGGCTGCCTGCGCCATTTCCTGATTCCTGCTTTCCCAGCCTCCTCCACATTTAAAGCACTGCCTCCTCCCGTGCCCCAAGTCACCTCCACCCCCCACACATCCCCGCATGCGCAAAGGGAACTCTTGGTTCTATCCTATTGTCAAATACATTTTTGACTCATATCGACACATTAAACACCTATTAGGCGCTATAGCTTCGGAAAATCAAAAAATTATAAATGATCAAAAAAGGAAAATTCACTACCTAGCAGAGTTTTACTGCCCAAGGGGGAATCAAGGCCTGTGTCCCGTGTGGAAAAAAAATAATAAAAATTGAACTTTTCGTGTCAGAGGAAAGAAAGTCTCCCTGATAACATTGAGTATATATAGTGTATAGTGTATACTACAGTGGCTCCCTAGTATATTGATGAAAGGTCTAAAAGTGTTCATTTGAAACAGGGTGAATTTGTAAGGAAGTGATAAGCCTATAGAGGCAGGTGCCAGAAGTCGCCAGAAACTTACCTAGGTCAGCTGTTTTTAAAATCTTCCTGGCTTGCTAGTGTACTCGCATATAATCTTGTGATACCAGTGAATAGCAGATACTGTGTTGTAGAGCTAACTAACAGTATCATAATGGTACTTAGTTGGAGTGGAGAGTAGTGACTTTCATTAGTTTCTTTTCTTGAAATACGAGACGTTACTGTGAATTTCATATGGTCTGTAGTTACCGCGGTCGCAATATACACAACGAGAAGCAATTATTACTACAGAAAGCGTCCTTCCTCCAAAATTTGCACCAGTCAACTATAGTGATAATATAGCATTTATTGTGGTTGACCTGGAGTTTACCTGGAGAGAGTTTCGGGGGTCAACGCCCCCGCGGCCCGGTCTGTGACCAGGCCTACTTGTGGATCAGCGCTGATCAACCAGGCTGTTGCTGCTTGGCTGCCGCACCCCCAAACCAAACGTACGAGCCCAGCCCGGCTGATCAGGAACTGACTTTTAGGTGCTTGTCCAGTGCCCAGCTTGAAGACTGCCAGGGGTCTGTTGGTAATCCCCCTTATGTGTGCTGGGAGGCAGTTGAACAGTCTCGGGCCCCTGACACTTATTGTATGGTCTCTTAACGTGCTAGTGACACCCCTGCTTTTCATTGGGGGGATGGTGCATCGTCTGCCAAGTCTTTTGCTTTCGTAGTGAGTGATTTTCGTGTGCAAGATCGTACTAGTCCCTCTAGGATTTTCCAGGTGTATATAATCATGTATCTCTCCCTCCTGCGTTCCAGGGAATACAGGTTTAGAAACCTCAAGCGCTCCCAGTAATTGAGGTGACGGAAAAAAAAAATAGAAAAGCCAGATACAGCGATTGATAAACAAGGGTTGACGTCGACCGTTCGTCATTGTAGGGCTGGCAGATATCACCGGCTCTTCAACACGCAAGTTATACTTTTGTATCAGTCAAATCACATATTAATCGGGTAGATAATTTCCAGTAGATCCTTCATGTGTTAGCTCAAATCACCGACCAGTATGTTTTAAATAAGTGACCCACTGACCAGAGCAGATCGACTGGTCCGAACCCTTGGACTGGTCCGAAACCCGGTGGATGGTTTCGAAACTGTTTTCGTTTGGACAATAAAGCAGACTGTAAACGGATTGGGGTTTGTAGGTGCCCTTATAAACACAAAACATTAAAAATCAGGAACGTGATGGTAAGCTGTCCAATATACAAAAAGAGTTAGAAACAGAAATACAAATAGCTTGAGCTTCATTTAAGGTTATTAATATAACACTCAAGCTGGTCGCTAGTAAATTGCAGTAAATCAACCATTAAATCACTATGAAGCTGTGTGTTGTCTGTGGTCAGTCAACAAACG
Source organism: Cherax quadricarinatus (assembly GCF_026875155.1). Classification (NCBI taxonomy): domain Eukaryota; kingdom Metazoa; phylum Arthropoda; class Malacostraca; order Decapoda; family Parastacidae; genus Cherax; species Cherax quadricarinatus. The sequence goes on from NW_026505816.1 coordinate 40,631, forward strand.
GGCGTTCCACATGGATAAATTGTCATTTTTGTGGGAAATTGCGTTGTCACGCTCCTTGTGCAGATATCCCAGAACTAGCTACAGCAGTATTAAAACAGAGAAGTGTTTTTGGGTATGCTAAAATGAGGAAATCTGTGGACTAAATCACAAGGGTATTAAAAGAGGTCAACATCAAAAGCTGCTTTCATAGGAAAACCTGGAAGCTTTCTAACAACAGATGGGAACATAAAAGTCTTGAGCTGAATGGTTCTCGCCCTTGATTACTGGGACCATGTAGTCACAAACTGTAAGGCTGGAGGTGATGTCCTGGTAGTCAGAAATGTGGGGCTGATAGTGCTGTCCTGGGAGACAGTAATGGTGAAGCTGGAGGTGTTGTCCTGGGAGACGGAAATGGTGAAGCTGGAGATACTGTCCTGGGAGACATTTAATGGTGAAGTTTGGGAGTTTTTTGTCCAGGTAGTGGGGAAAACTATACGCAGGAAGGAATACAATAAATGACCTCATAGGGGACAGGAGCCATAGTAGGGAAACAAGTGTAGTCCAAGATAAGATAAAACCAATATTGCAAACTAGAAATACCGCAGGAAATAGCAAACAAGAGGACTCCAATAGCAATAGTGAGGATAAATTACCAAAAACAACTGGTGGGAGCTCCATTGTTGGTGCTGGGGAGGATAGAAGTAAGACAGGGAAAACATGCACCAACAGGGAATACAGTCACAGAAACCCAAGGCAAGCGGAAACCAAGCCTGTGCACATACTATGCACTTGGTATCTGCTGGCATGGGAAATCTGGGAAAAACAGATGGGACATGCAACTATGACCACCCTAGAAAATGCCATGCCCATAGACAACAGGAAAATGCAAACTCCCTTCCTGTAAGCTTTTCCACCCCGAAATGTGTACCTCTTCAGTACAGGAAAGACTGTGCTATAACTTAAATTGCCAGGCATACCATCTAAAGGGGACAAAAAGATACAAAACATCCAGGCCATGGGAAAAAACCCGGGTAGCCACAGCCAAATCAAGAGGGAGAGGTTTTTTTTAGTGCCAGGAAGGAAAAAAAACTGGCAGGAAATGGCAGAAATCGTACACCAAATCCAGTCATTCCTGGAGTGGACCCACAGTCGATGGCCTCCACTCCAAACCAACAGATACAGATACTAATGCCGGAAAAAAATCCCCCCCCAGTACCAACAATGCCACCAGTCCGATAACTTCTTCTTTGCAATATACAGGGTCTAAAGCCAGCAACAAACAACAAAATACCTTTCATCCGTGGACTGCTTGCAGAGGCAAAGGCAATGTTCCCGGCTTTCACTGAGACCCACATAAAGGATCACTTGGACAACGAAATATGGATCCCAGGTTACAACCTATACAGATGTGACAGAGTGAACAGGCAAAAGGGGGGGGGTTGGCCTGTACATTGCAGAGTCACTTGTTTGCACAGAACTGCTTAATTGCCTCAAATGATGTAGTGGAAGTTTTAGCAGTAAAGGTCGAGAACCAAAACCTAGTCATTGTGGTAGTCTACAAGCCTCCGGATGCAACATCCCAGCAATTCCAGGAACAGCTGTTAAAATTGACCACTGTCTGGAAAATCTTCCAGCTCCTGCACCCAACATCTTGCTCCTGGGGGATTTCAACTTAAGGCACCTAAAATGGAGGAATATAGCAAATAATATTGTTGCAGTAATAACACCAGGAGGCAGCTCTGATGAAAACTCACACTCACACGAGCTTTTAAATCTCTGCACAAAATTCAATTTAAAACAGCAAATAATAGAGCCTACTAGACTGGAGAATACACTAGACCTCATCTTCACTAACAATGATGATCTGATAAGAAATGTCACCATATCAAAAACAATATACTCAGATCACAACATAATTGAGGTTCAGACATGTATGCGTGGAGCCCCAGACCGACAAAATGAGACTAGTCCCCGAGGGAGCATTCACCAAATTCAACTTCAATAACAAAAACATAAAGTGGGACCAAGTAAACCAAGTCCTAACCAATATAAGCTGGGAAGATATACTAAGCAACACAGACCCAAACTTATGCCTAGAACAGATTAACTCGGTGGCACTCGATGTATCCACAAGGCTTATTCCTCTAAGAAAAAGGAGGAGTAGATGTAAAATAGAAAGAGACAGGCGCTCCCTTTACAGGCGACGGAAAAGAATAACAGAGCGGCTAAAAGAGGTCAATATATCTGAAATGCGCAGGGAGACACTGGTCAGAGAAATAGCAAGCATCGAACTTAAGCTAAAAGAATCCTTTAGGAGTCAGGAATCGCGGGAAGAACTAAAAGCCATAAATGAAATCGAAAGAAACCCAAAGTATTTCTTCTCCTATGCCAAATCAAAATCTTAAACAAGATGGGTCCTACACAGATGACAGCAAGGAAATGAGTGAGCTACTCAAGTCCCAATATGACTCAGTTTTTAGCAAGCCGCTAACCAGACTGAGAGTCGAAGATCAAAATGAATTTTTTATGAGAGAGCCACAAAATTTGATTAACACAAGCCTATCCGATGTTATCCTGACGCCAAATGACTTCGAACAGGCGATAAATGACATGCCCATGCACTCTGCCCCAGGGCCAGACTCATGGAACTCTGTGTTCATCAAGAACTGCAAGAAGCCCCTATCACGAGCCTTTTCCATCCTATGGAGAGGGAGCATGGACACGGGGGTCGTCCCTCAGTTACTAAAAACAACAGACATAGCCCCACTCCACAAAGGGGGCAGTTAAAGCAAACAGCAAAGAACTACAGACCAATAGCACTAACATCCCATATCATAAAAAAATCTTTGAAAAGGGTCCTAAGAAGCAAGATCACCACCCATCTAGAAACCCATCATTTACACAACCCAGGGCAAACATGGGTTTAGAACAGGTCGCTCCTGTCTGTCTCAACTATTGGATCACTACGACAAGGTCCTAAATGCACTAGAAGACAAAAAGAATGCAGATGTAATAATACAGACTTTGCAAAAGCCTTCGACAAGTGTGACCATGGCGTAATAGCGCACAAAATGCGCGCTAAGGAATAACAGGAAAAGTCGGTCGATGGATCTATAATTTCCTCACTAACAGAACACAGAGAGTAGTCGTCAACAGAGTAAAGTCCGAGGCAGCTAAGGTGAAAAGCTCTGTTCCACAAGGCACAGTACTAGCTCCCATCTTGTTCCTCATCCTCATATCCGACATAGACAAGGATGTCAGCCACAGCACCGTGTCTTCCTTTGCAGATGACACCCGAATCTGCATGACAGTGTCTTCCATTGCAGACACTGCAAGGCTCCAGGCGGACATCAACCAAATCTTTCAGTGGGCTGCAGAAAACAATATGAAGTTCAACGATGAGAAATTTCAATTACTCAGATATGGTAAACATGAGGAAATTAAATCTTCATCAGAGTACAAAACAAATTCTGGCCACAAAATAGAGCGAAACACCAACGTCAAAGACCTGGGAGTGATTATGTCGGAGGATCTCACCTTCAAGGACCATAACATTGTATCAATCGCATCTGCTAGAAAAATGACAGGATGGATAATGAGAACCCTCAAAAACTAAGGGAGGCCAAGCCCATGATGACACTCTTCAGGTCACTTGTTTATTAGGCTGCACTCTAACAGCACCTTTCA
>NW_026505817.1:5000-15878 GCF_026875155.1 Cherax quadricarinatus
ATTATAAAAATATAATATATTCGTGGTCCCTCGTTTTTCGTAATTAATCCGTCCGGAGCCTTCTATAAAAGAAATTTAGATTTTTCGAAAACAATTTTTTCCCCCCAAGAAATAATGTAAATACAATTAAATCCGTTCCCGAACCCCCGAATATTAAAACAAAAAAATTTTTTTCATAAATATTCATGTATCATAAACAATACAATGGGAAATATAATGAAACATTAACAGCATAACATTACCCTTTTTTTGGGGTTTTCTTAGTGTATGGGAGACTGAGGGGGAGAGAGTGGATTGTTTTAAATTTGGGAAGGGGGAAACCCCTTCCAGCAACACCCCTGGTACCCTTTGCTTTTTGGGGTTGCTTCTTTTCTCGTTTCTTAAAAGCCCCTAGGACCAGCTTGGAGTCACTGGGGTCCTGCCCCCCAAAATAACGGGGGAGAGAGCTCTGTTTCTGGTGTCTCTTTAACACTTCCCTAAAATGGCCCAAGACTTTGTCACTGTACATGTTGCCAACCTGGCTTGCAACAACCTTGTTAGGGTGATGTTTCTCCATAAAGCTTTCCATCTTACCCCACATAGTAAAAATCTCTTTAATTTCTGAAGAAGGCACTTTCTTCCATCTCTCTTCCTCCTCCTCTGGAGCAAGATTCTGAGCTGCGATGTGTTGCTCTTCCTGCTGAAGCTCTTGCAGCTCCTCAGTGGTGAGCTCTTCATTATGGTCTTCCACCAATTCTTCCACATCCTCCAAACTCACATCCAACCCCATGGAACTCCCCACTGCCACAAGTGATTTTACAACAGACATAGGCTCATTAGGGTCAGTCCCAAATCCTTCAAAATCCCTCTTGTCGACACAATCTGGCCACAATTTTCTCCAGGCAGAGTTCAAAGTCCTGGTAGTCACTCCCTCCCAAGCCATACCTATAAGGGTTATGCAATGGAGGATGCTGAAGTGTTCTCTCCAAAATTCCCTTAGGGTCAAGTGAGTGTCTGTGGTCACAGTCAAGCACCTGTGAAACATTGCTTTTGTGTAGAGTTTTTTAAAGTTAGCAACAACCTGCTGGTCCATGGGTTGGAGGAGAGGAGTGGTATTTGGGGGCAAGAACTTTACTGTGATGAACCCAAACTCCTCGAAAATTAGTCTATCCAAGTTTGGAGGATGAGCAGGTGCACTGTCCATTACTAGCAGGCACTTGAGATCCAATTTCTTTTCCAGGAGATACTCCTTCACACTAGGGCCAAACACTTCATTGAACCACTCGAAGAAAATTTCCCTCGTGACCCATGCCTTACTATTAGATTTCCAAAACACACACAATTTACTCTTCATAACATTGTTTTTCCTGAACACTCTGGGATTTTCAGAATGGTACACTAGTAATGGCTTCACTTTGAAATCTCCACTAGTATTAGCACAGAACATTAGCATCAGCCTGTCTTTCATAGGCTTGTGTCCTGGCATTGCCTTTTCCTCTTGTGTAATGAAGGTCCTCTTTGGCATTTTCTTCCAAAAGAGGCCTGTTTCGTCACAATTGAACACTTGTTCAGGTTCAGTCCTTCAGCCTCTATGTACTCCTGGAATTCATGCACATATTTTTCAGCCGCCTTGTGGTCCGAACTGGCAGCCTCACCATGCCTTACCACACTGTGTATGCCAGTACGGTTCTTAAATCTCTCAAACCAGCCTTTGCTGGCCTTAAATTCACTCACTTCACCACTTTTTGCAGGCAATTTCTTTACCAAATCTTCATGCAACTGCCTAGCCTTTTCACAAATAATCGAAGTCATACGAGTATCTCCTGCTAATTGTTTCTCATTTATCCACACCAATAATAACTTCTCAACCTCTTCCAGTACTGGTGATCTCATTTTGTCAGCAATAGTTACTCCCTTTGCAACAACAGCATCCTTTATTTCCTTTTTCTTGGCCACTATGGAACATAAGGTTGTGTAGGGTTTTATACATCCTGGACAGTTCGGCCACACTTGTACCACTTTCATATTGTTCCAATGACGGTTTTCTTAAATTCAATCGTATTTCTCACCTTCTTTACCACAGGCTTGGCACTAGGAGCTTTCTTTGGAGCCATGGTAGCTTATTTAGTACTTGCAAGCACTAAAATAAATGGAATATTATGAAACATTCGCTGGAGCACGTGAGGGGACCTTTGCTCACTGGTAAACAATGCCAGACTGGCTGCCACCCCGGCTCACGCCGTGGGTACGCGTCCTGGGCGAACTACGACTCGCGAGTCAACCTATGAAAAGCGAGTCCATGTTTATACGAAAATACCCCTATGATTGGTGAAATTTACAATTGTCGGGAACTACGAAAAGCGGGGGACCACTGTATATATATATATATATATATATATATATATATATATATATTATATATATATATATATATATATATATATATATATATAATATACATACAGGAAGGCCCCACTTATACGGCTGGTTAGGTTCCAGGCTACCGCCGTAAAGCGGAAACCGCCGTAAAGTGGAACACCCTTTTTTTCCACTTAAAAAATGCATACAAACACTAGATAAGAAGTTTACACTAATATATATTAAGTTAGCAATAGAACCGGGCATCAAAAACAATAAAAAGTACAATACACACATAGTGCACTCATTATTTTACCTTAAAATATTTATAGTCTTAATCTAGGGTGAGACAAGTAGTATTTATTGTAAGAAATCAAGTGTGGTATGTATGGTAGTCAGCCGGGCTACCATACCAGGCCAACCCACCCACACATATATTCCATGATATTTAAGCATCCCAGAGCGATAAAATGTATATACAGTTCACTCATTACTTCCCTTTAAAAAATATTTGTAGTCTTAATGTAGGGTCAGGAATAAGTAAATGAGATAAAAACGAATAAATGAGAGAGAGAAAGAATGAGTGCATGAGAGAGGACAGGTGCAGAGTTATGTAAACAAACCAGGCGAAGATAAGTTTTGTAAATGAAGTGTACACGTCTGGTTTGTGTACAAGTTACATTGTGTACAGGTTGTCTCTACATTGATATGGTAGAATAAATAAAGAAGAACACTCCCATTCTCATGTAACATCATTTTTAGAAGAAATGATGCTCTGAGTGAAGGCAATGGAAATAAGTCACTCTGACTTTTTTGGGTTATCCTAGGTTCTCTACACATATGTTGTTATGTATGATAATCTATGTAACTGTATTTGTGTATACCTGAATAAACTTACTTACATACATACGAAAGGAATAATTTTCTACAGTTACCCCCAGTAACACATTTTCTCTTATGTTAGATTAGAGAAAATGTTATTCTTGGCATCACTTGTACAAGTTATCTGGCTACGACATCTCATATTTATGTTTATTTATTCTATTGTAGGGTGTATTTATCATCTTTTTATGTTATGTATCGTGTTTATTTTATAATTTTGAAAAAAATATCATGGATGGATTAATGAAAATGTGTATATTAACGTAATATACAACATTTAATAAGACTTGGTGATTATTATTATTATTATTAGCATTTCTAATATGGCGTCACTTGTGCAAGTCGTCTGCTACCACATCTCATATTTATGTTTATTTATTCTGTTGTGGGGTGTATTTAAAAATCTTTTTATGTTATGTATCGTGTTTATTAATTAATTTTGAAAAAAATATCATAGATGTTTAATAAAATGTGTATTTAACGTAATATACGACATTTAAATGAGACGATGTTTTATTATTATCATTACTAATATGACGTCTGGAGACATAAGACACTCTTACTGATTTTAATGTGTACCTGCATGCCAGCACAGTATGTAAGTTTATTTAAGTACAGGTATACATAAGTTTTAATTATCAGAGTATATATAAAATATGAAATAACTTTTAAAAACATTTGAAATTTTGGAGTTTCCAGACAAAATGGAGAGACTTAGTGCTTACTGAGCTCACGAAGAATGTAAACAAACAAGGTGGGGCGCGGTGACCGTATTAGAAAGTCAGGTGGGGGGAGCCGTATAGTGAGTTTTGGTCATAATTTGAAATGACCGTATTAGCGGAACGCCGTAAAGTGAAACGCCGTAAAGCGGGGCCTTCCTGTATATATACAGTGGACCACCGGTTAACGATATTTTTTCACTCCAGAAGTATGTTCAGGTGCCAGTACTGACCGAATTTGTTCCCATAAGAAATATTGTGAAGTAGATTAGTCCATTTCAGACCCCCAAACTTACACGTACAAACGCACTTACATAAATACACTTACATAATTGGTCACATTCGGAGGTAATCGTTATGCGGGGGTCCACTGTATATATATATATAATGTATATATATAATGTATATTAAAGAAAATTGAAAGTGAAAATAGGAAAGAGTAAATGATGAGGAAAAAAAAAATTAGGTGATGAAAGACTAGATATCAATTGGAGGAAGAGAGAGCATGGAGGTGGTGAGTGTATTCAGATATTTTAAAAGTGGGGATGTCAGCAGATGGATGGGTCTATGAAGGATGAGGTGAATCATAGAATTGATGAAGGGAAAAAGGTGAGTGGTGCACTTAGAAGTCTGTGGAGACAAAGAACTTTGTCCATGGAAGCAAAGAGGGGAGTGTATGAGAGTATAGTTATACCAACGCTCTTATATGGGTGGTGAATGTTGCAACAAGAAGGCTGGAGGCAGTGGAGATGTCATGTCTGAGGGCAAAGTGTGGTGTGATTATAATGCAGAGAATTCATAGTTTGGAAATTAGGAGGAGGTGCAGGGTTACCAAAACTATTATCGAGAAGGATGAGGAGGGGTTGTTGAGGTAGGAAGGCGGCATAGAGGTCAGCTAGGAAAGGTTGGGGGGTAAAGGTTGGGGGAAAAGGAGGTTTTGTGTGCAAGGTGCTTGGACTTCAAGCAAGCATGCATGGGCATGTATGATAGGAGTGAATGGAACAAATGGATTTTAGGACTTGACATACTGTTGGAGTGGAGCCACAAAACATTTATGAAGGGATTCAGGGAAACCAGCAGGCCGGACTTGAGTCCTGAGATGGGAAGTACAGTGTCTGCACTCTGAAGGAGGTGTGTTATGTTGCAGTTTTTAACTGTAGTGTAAGCATGCCTCTGGCAAGACAGGGGATGGAGTGAATGATGAAAGATTTTTTTTTTCAGGCCACCCTCCCTGATGGTAGACAGCCGATGTGTTAATAAAAAAAATAATGTGTATAAATATATATGAATAAGGTCCCCAAAAATATCTTTTATTGGAAAAAAATTTGTGCAGCTATACAAAATCTTCCAAACTATTATTTTATCCCTTTAACTTTAGTTTAATATTCAAATGTATACAATGGGGAAACTCAATTTGATATTTGTCTTGCAAATGATTATAACAAGGTGAGTCACAGTGTTGTCTTGAAGTGAGTGCAACAAGGTGAGTCAGTGTTGTCTTGTAATGAGTGTAACAGGTGAGTCACAGTGTTGTCTTGTAGTGAGTGCAACAAGGTGAGTCAGTGTTGTGAGGCAGGTGTTTCGTTTTTGAGAGGACGAAGGTGGCCGGGGGTGGCTGTACCATAGTTTATCTAGGAAACTATTTGCAATATTTACGTCCCACTGCTCGAGTTCTTAGTGCAGTGGAACCCCTGTATTCATGGGGGGAAAGGGTTCCAAGAACTTGCCATGGTTTACCAAAACCACAGATAGTAGCAAAACCCTATATATAAGTCATTTTTTGTTTACATGCATACCTATTATAGAGCTTAATAAATTACCCCACAAAAAGTGAAGACTTATCACTTTTTTCCCCTGATGGGAAGCACCTCACAGCTTTTTTCTTAGGTTTTTGAAAAACTGCCACCATCACTACTTTTGCATTTTTGAGGCATTATTAAGCAAAATTAAGGGTTATTTTCTGCCACAAAACCGCAACAAAACTGAAACCGCGGATACAAGACCTGCGGATTTTGGGGTCCTACTGTATTGTCAGAGAGAAGAGTGGCAGGGATGAGTAAAACAGAGGAGGAGGAAAGAGAAGATTTTGTTCATATTAATAATCCAAGATAACAAAATAAAGGCAGTGTCATCAGATTCTTTTTTTTTTTGCTTATATTCACTGTGGTCCTTTAATCCTCTCCTCCAGGATGACACCACAACAATCAGCTAACACCCAGGTACTTAGTGCTAGGTGAACAGGGACAGCAGGGTGTCTGGAAACGTGCCCCAATTATTTCCACACACAATAAGTGAAGACTTATCACTCTATCGGACGCAGTAATAGTTAACAGTCCACTTTTTCCAGTGATATGAACCAAAAGAACAGTAAAGAAATTATCTCCAGATCATAAAAGAAAAACAAAAATTACAGTACCAGAGTCAGAAATAAGGAAGCCAGGTTATTAGGATCCCCTGGCAGAAAAAGTGTTATGCTTAGATTCCACTCACATGACAGGAAAAAAGACTTAATAATTGATCTATTAAGGTAAAGAAAGAGGGTTACATAAACGGTGTCTTTCCAAAAAAACGTCGAACCTCCTGTTATAGAGTCAGAAAATTAAGCGGGGAAAAATATGACACAATACACCAATGCTTCACACGGGATGGGAAAATTCTAGTTAGGAAAATGAATGTAGGTCAACTGTACACAATCACGAACGAGAATGATCATCACAATTTCTCAGGGATACTAAACTTACAGAGAATAACTAAACAATGTCCAACCTAAAAGCCTATGTAGTGTAGTGTATGTTTTTCTCCCTTATTGTTCAAATTTCATAGTACAATCTCTTAGTAATTAAACAATCAACTACCTCATTTTGTGATTTTACTAGTAAGCATGAGTCACCCTTTTGTAATTTTCTTATTTACTATTGTTTGCTTAAATATTAGCTGGGAATTGATACTTTCTCTGTCCATATTACTACCTCATATTTTTTTTAAATACTATTAATTGATATTACTTACTAAAATTAATAATTAATTATTAATTAAATTAATAATTAATTTAGGTGTGTTGCTGCAGTTGATCCCCAAGCACAGATAGCATAGGTGAGGTATGGATATATAAGTGAATGGTATAGTGTGAGAAGGGCGGGTTTGCGGTACGTAGTATGGGATCTTGGAGAGGATCCCACTGCTTTGGAAAACTTTTTTTGTTATGTGTTGAATATGGGTGCTGAAATTTTAGGTTGTTGTCGAGGTATGGGCCAAGGAATTTGCCCTCATTATGTCTGGCAATTAGAGTGTTATCGATCTTAATGTTAAGTTGCGCAACACCTGCTCTGCTACCAACATAATATAGTGGTTTTCCCAGTGTTAAGTGTAAGTTTATTGGCTGTCCATCCAAGTCGATATTTTGAGCAGCCCCTTGTTAGCAAGGTGTTGAGGGTGGCAAGTTTTAGGGTGAGAGATGACATAAGTTGAGTCATCAGAAAAGGGAAAATGGGTTTCAGGTGTTGGGATATGTTTCAATGGGTATCAGTATGTCCCCATTAAAGACACAGCCTCATCAATACAGCCACTTGATACTGGAGTTCCGCAGGGAAGTGTCCTTGGCCCCCTGCTTTTCCTCATTTACATCAATGATCTTCCAAACATATCCCAACACCTGAAACCCATTCTCTTTGTGACGACACGACTTATGTCATCTCCCCCCTAATTTGCCACCCTCAACACCATTGCTAACGAGGAGCTGCTCAAAATATTGACTTGGATGACAGCCAATAAAATTACACTTAACACTGGGAAAACCTATACAGTGGACCCCCGGTTAACGATATTTTTTCACTCCAGAAGTATGTTCAGGTGCCAGTACGGGACCGAATTTTTTCCCCATAAGGAATATTGTGAAGTAGATTAGTCCATTTCAGACCCCAAACATACACGTACAAACGCACTTACATAAATACACTACTAATTGGTCGCATTCGGAGGTGATGTTATGCGGGGGTCCACTGTATATTATGTTTGGTAGCAGAGCAGGTGTTGCGCAACTTAACATTTAAAATCGATAACACTCTAATTGCCAGACATAATGAGGGCAAATTCCTTGGCCTATACCTCGATAACAACCTAAATTTCAGCACCCATATCCAACACATAACAAAAAAAAGTATCCAAAACGGTGGGGATCCTTCCAAGATACGATACTACATACCGCAAACTACCCTTCTCACACAATACCATTCACTTATATATCCATACCCCACCTATGCTATCTGTGCTTGGGGTTCAACTGCAGCAACCACCTAAAGCCAATAATAACCAACAAAAAGCCGCAGTAAGAATAATCACTAAATCCCCTCCCTGGCAACACACCCCCCACTCTTCATAGATCTAAACTTACTCCTGTTTTAGAACATCCACAACTTACTACTGTGCAGTCTATATTACAGGACCTTAAATTGCAATATTAAACTTGACCTAAAACACTTTCTTGATTTGTAGTGACAGGATCCACAGGCATAACACCAGACAAACATCTCTATGACATTCCCCTTGTTCGACTAAACCTTTACAAAAATTCAATGTATTTAAAGGACCTAAAATCTGGAACACCCTACCTGAAAACTCTAGAACTGCAGACACATTCATCACTTTCAAAAAAATACAGTTAGAAAACATCTTATCTCCCTGATACCCCCCGACAACTAACTACATGATAACACCTGGTGGTTCACAAATTACGGTTTCACTCACCCACTGACTATAAACCGAAATACTAATCTTAATCTTAAAATAATAAATCCAAACTAGTCAAAAGTTTGCCTATGTTTACTCCAATATAGACACCTTGTATTGTGCCAAAAAAAAAGCATTCACATTGCTAAACTCATAAATTATGATGTAGTCACTTAGCCTTAATACTATAATCTGTAAGGATTTAATGTTAAGAATTAATCTAAGTTGCCCGAAATGCCTAGCCATGCTAGGTGTCCTAGTGGCCCCCTCTGTAATTAGTATTTTATAACATGTTAACCACACAATACCCAAAACCTGTAAACCCACATTGTAAACATTATAGAGAATAAACTTGAATTGAATTGAACCAGTCGAGGAGTAAATAGCTAAAATTTCCTTGAGATAACCGACTCACGAAATCATAAAGACAGATTGCAAACAAACCCCACTTGGGGGTATGGTTTGTATACCTTGAGATAAGTTATGGTGAACAAATTTACTTCATTAAAATGTTTATTACTTTTAATTTCTAAATTTTTAATGGTATGTTAAAAGAAGTGAGGAAAATTCGCCAAGTATGCAATAGGTACAAACACCAATTTTCTGTCTACTGTCTGTCATTGTTATCAATCAATCCTCAGGCAGTCTTAATAACCCTCCTGTAGTTAACACTGTAGATCTAATCAACCAAGCCATCAACAGGTCAACCCCTCAGGATCAAGACTGAGTGACTAACCAACTACAAGCCCCTTTACAATATTGTGGACCCCTGCTTTACGATCAGCTCCCAATGCGACCAATTATGTAAGCGTATTTATGTAAGTGCTTTTTTATGTGTATGTTTGGGGGTCTGAAATGGACTAATCTACTTCACAATATTCCTTATGGGAACAAATTCGGTCAGTACTGGCACCTGAACATACTTCTGGAATGAAATAATATCGTAAAACCGGGGGCCCACTGTATTTAAAATTTAAATCAAATATATATACAGAAGACCATTGGATACCACCATAGTTACGTTTCTAAAAATGGCGGACAATAATAATTTCATGCAAACCGGATTGAAGTACGTACTGAAAGAATAGTGTTACACTCCTTGGACCCAATAAAGACAACCAAATTTTTATAGGTTTCAAAACATAAAAAAAGAATGAATTATAATAGTGTAACTGAAAGTCCATGTGGTGATGTGCATCAAAGATCCTGCAACCACACCTCTGCTAGAGAGGAGGGGTTAGAGTGGTTGAAGGAGGGGTAAGAGTGGTTGGCATGAGCAGGTTTGGTGTTAGAGGCTGAGGGGTGGGGATGGGGGGACTGCTGTTGTGGGAGTTGAAGACTGAACAATGGAAGGGTGGAGGCAGGAGCTGGAGGCTGGGTGATTAAGGGGTGTATAGGGGGAAAGGGGGGAAGACTAGAAATGAGGTGGTGTGATGGTGACTGTGTGGGTGGGAGTGTTGGTGGCCTGGTGTGAGTGATGCCTGTGGCAGGGGGGGGGGGGTTGTGTGGGGTGGAAGTTACTGGTTGGAATGGTGTGGACAAAGGGGTGTGGCTGTGGAGGAATTGTAGAGGTGTGTGGTGTGGGTGGTTGGTTGTGGGCAGTATGGATGAGGCTGCTGGGGGTGCAGTGAGGAAATGTGTCTTGGGAAAGAGGGGAAGGGTTTAATGAGCAGTTGGTGTAGGCAGAGGTGTGTGGCCAGGGTATGTACTGGCTGAGGTATACTGCTGATGAGGTATGGTACTGGCCAAGGTATGAATGCAGCAAGAGGAATGCGTGTAATCTCTCTATTTAGATGCTGGTGAAGGGCTCTTGATCTAGGGAATTGGACCTGTGCTCCAGTTCCCTGAATTGAGCCTGAATGCCTTCCATCCTTCCCCCCACAGGCCTGTATAATTCCTATGGGTTTAGCACTCCCCCATGCTAATAATAAACCAGATGCTCTTACCTTCACCCACTGTGCCCAATGCAAACAGCTATTTTTCACACCCCTCCCGCTCATATGTTCTAGCCCTTATCCACCTTCATTCATTCCCCCACCCATCCCATCACACATATGCCCCCAGCCTCCTGCCAATATGTCGGAGAGAGGGATGCTGTTTTACCAACACCATCTATCTCTCACAGTTGCCCTTCTCCTATATTCCCCCTTTCCCTGTTTCCTCCTCCCCACCACACTTCCTCAGACCTACCCACCACACTTTCTCAAACTCCCTG
>NW_026505818.1:0-16205 GCF_026875155.1 Cherax quadricarinatus
GACACCCAAACCCCCTCGGGTCAGGAGGGGATCAGGACATCCCCAGGCAATCCAGATTCACGGCAAACTACGCCACCGCTAAGAACCTCAACGGAATGGGATGGACCCCGGTACCCTTTCCCCTACCTAGGAACTAGCGTGCCTGTGGAGAAAAAAAAAAAAAAAAAAAAAAAAAAAAGGAAGGGCAAAAGGGAGGGGTGGGGAGGAGGAGGAGAAAAGGAAAAAGGGGAGGATGGGATAGGGAATGGGGGATTGGGGGGTAATTAGGTTCAGTCTGAGGAAGTAGACCGACAGGTCTAATTCCTCAGACCAAGAGCCTCTTCACCACGCCAAGGAGCCCCCCTTGAAGAGGTTGCCACAATAAAATGTCACATTAGTTGCACTTGTGTCCTTTTACTTTACATATTGTCGGTAATTCTACCAACATTATTAGTCTTACTTCTGTATACCTGAAAGAACCCTTTTGGGTTAGTCTTTGAATCCCTTATGACCTTAGCCTCATAATCCCTTTTTGCTTTTCTTATTCCTTTTTTTTATCTCTCTCTTTAATTGAATATATTGATTTCTTAACTGCCCATCCCCTCTTTTGATACGCCTATATATGCCTCTCTTTTGACCAGTGTGATGTTTTAATCTTTTGTTCAACCATTTGGGATCATTTTTGTTAGATCTAATTTCCCTACTCGGAACAAAAGGTCTGGGCAGCTAGAACTATACTCTGAAAAACGTCATATTGGCAACCAAGACCACCTACCTAACCCATAGTCAGGTCATCCCAAATTAGCCCACTCAGGTAACTTTTCATTCCCATGAAATCGGCCAAGCGAAAATCTGGGACAGAGACTTGATAGCAGTTATCTGGGTAATTCCATGATATATTGAAACGAAGTGATTTGTGATCACTTTCCCCAAGCTCATCATTAACGTCAAGATTATTAATTAGTGATCCTTTGTTGGCAAGAACCAAATCAAGCAGATTGTTTCCTCTAGTTGGTTCTGTCACAAACTGTTCTAAAAAGCAATCCTGAACTGCATCAATAAAGTCACTAGACTCAAGATTTCCTGCCATATTGTTCCAATCAGTTTGTCTAAAGTTAAAATCTCCCATTATCACAACATTTTCATATCTAGATGCCTTACGAATTTCGTCCCATAACAGCTTACTGCACTCCCTATCAAGGTTTGGGGGCCTATAAATCACACCCAAAATTAATTTGTCACGACCCACGAGAAACTGTAGCCAAACAGATTCTGTGCTCGATGTTTTTAATCTTATATCATGTCTAAGACACTTTAAATTATCTCTGACGTACATCGCCACTCCACCCCCCTTCCTGTTGACCCCTATCAGTGTGGAATAGTTTATAACCCTGTATGTTGCATTCAGAAGGCATTTCTCTATCTTTCAGGTTGAACCAGGTCTCTATTATACCAATAATATCTATATTAACTGCACTTGCAAGTAATCTTAGCTCATCTATCTTATTTCTTAGACTCCTACTATTTGTATAGTAAACCTTAAGGGAGCTAGTCACTCGTTGCCCTCTACTATCTCTCTTTGTTGATCAATTGATTTGCCTTTACTAGCAACTTTATTTTGAATATTGTCTTTTAAACATATCCCTGAGGTACCCCGGTAATATCTGCTGTTTTTAACCCTAATGCTGCAGCCTGGTTGTTTCCCACAGACACTCATACCTCTATAATCTATCAGTTTAAATTCCTAGACAAGTCATCAATTACCCCCTCAATCAAACTGGCTAATGCAACCACTCCTGCCCCAGAGAGATGAACCCCATCCCTTGCATACATATCATTTTTGCCATAGAATATGTCCCAGTCATCAATGAAAGGGATTGCATGTTCCTTGCAGTACATGTCTAGCCAGCAGTTTATACCAATTGCCCTAGACATCCATTCATTGCCCACTCCCTTTCTAGGCAAGATGCTACATATGACTGGGATCCCTACCTTAGACCTGACTACTTCTATGGCTGACCTGTACTTATCCAGCAGCTCCTCTCTCCTGCCCTTCCCAATGTCATTACCCCCAGCATTAAGACAGATAATGGGCTTGTTCCCATTACCTTACATAATATTATCCAACCTGTTATGTCACCAACACCAGCTCCTGGAAGGCACACTGACCTTTCTATCTCTGTTATAAAAAGCACCGTCCATACATGGACCTGCTTTGCATGGGTCAGTAGGCCTGCAATGTTCCTTCTTATGTTCTTATAAGTCTCTGCACTCTGTTCCTTACCCTTTGGAATTCATTTAGCACTGCAATATCCTGTGTATCTGCCCTAAGTCTTTTTAGCAACTGGTCTCTGAATTTTATATTATCTAATATCGTATCTTTCCAGGGTTTTTTTCTTCTTTTTTTTTAACCCTCTTTAACGGTGAAATTTATTACAAGGAGGGCAATGAACTTCTTTTAAAAAATTTTTTCCCCGGCTTTCCATTTCGGGAGGAAATGTGGGAGGGGTGTGGTGTATGTGGGGAAGGGGTGTGTTTGGGGGGGGGGTGTGTGCTTGGGGGTGTGTGTGTATGTGAGAGGAGGAAGAGGGAGGGGAGAGAGAGAGGGGGGAAGAGGGGAGGGTGTTTTTTGGGGGAAAGGGGTTTTATGTTTGGGGGGGGGTGTTGTTTGGGGAGGAGTGGGGGGGGAAAGTGTGTGTGGGGGGGGTGTGCGGGGGGAAATGGGGGGGGGGAAGGAGTGTGTGTGGGGGGAGTTTTGTGGGGGGGTGGGGTTTTTTTGTGACTGTGCCTCTTTTTGGTTTCCGCCTTATTGTCTTTACGGCAGTTTTTTTAAAGGGCGGGGGATTTTTCCTTTTTGGGGGGCCTCGGGACGAAGGGAAACACACATGATGGGGGCGGAGAAAGACAAACGAGAACTGAGGGGAACCGCGACTAAACACTGGGAAGCCCAAAGGGTTTGGAAAACCGGAATGGCCTTTAAATTTTTGGGGCCAAAGTGACCCATTTTTTTTTAAAAGGGGGACATCTTTCACCATTAGGGGTTTAAGATTTTGTGGGGGGTTTTTAAAAACCCGGGAAAGGGTTTAGCCATCCAGGAAACCCCGAAAAAAATTTAAAAACCCATAAGAAAGGGGGAAAATTTCTGCAGCGGGCCTTTGGGGGGCCTTTATATGGGCCCAAATTTTTCTTTTTTTCTTTTTCAGTGTTTCCCCAAGGAATAAGCTTGCGTCATCGGGCCGTAAAAAAAGTTTCCCCATTTTGTTACACAAACTTTCCAATTTTAGGACGAAAAAAACCCTACATAACTAAAGGGATGGTACCACTTGACCCCCCCCCTTCCTGTTTTCCCCTCACCTGACTCCCGTATAAACCCAACTTCTACCGGCCCCTTTATGCTGTACTTTCTACAAGTTTGGAGGGAAACTAAACACGTGGGACTCCGGGCTGGGGGACTGTTTAAACCCCCAAACTACGTCTTCCCTTACACCTTTTGCTTTGTATTAAACTGAGGGGAAACCCAAACCTGTTTTGGCGAAACGTTTTTTCCCAGTAAAGTTTCCCCAAAAGGGTTGCATATTCCCCTAAAACCTACTTCCTTTAGATGAACAGGCGCAGCAGGTGTAAGGACCCTGCAAAATGAAAGTTAAGACACTTGTGAAACTTTTTGGGAAAATCTTTATTGTAAAACGTTTCGGCCACCAGTGGTTTTATCAATACATATTTTTGGACTAATGGAAAGCCAGTAGAACTTTTATTACAAAAAATGAGGAAAACCCGTCCCTCCCCTTGGAGTTAGTTTTTCACAGCATCGGGGTGGAGGAAATCGGGAAAGAAAAGGGAACGAACAACGAACAAACGAAAGTTCAGGTAAGACCCCAAAATGGGATGAGGGGGGAAAGGGCCCGGGAAGACGAAGAACGGGTGCGGAAGGAGTGTTCTTAGTCAAAAGATATAGAGCCAGGGTTTTAACCCACGGAGGGATCGTGGGACAGATTTGAGAAAAAAAAATTCAGGCTTTTCTTTGGGTTTTTCCGGTGGGGTGAGGGGGAAAGGGGGGGGCATGCGACTTTTTAGAGTAAAGAGGAGTGTAGAACTGAGCCTTGTCTTAACCCAAAGGGTAAGGCGAACGGGGTTTCAGAGAATGGTACCTTCATGGGGGGTACCTCCGGAGAACCCAAGGTTATTTGTAAATGGGTTTAAAGGAGGCAGGATCATGAAAGGGAGTAGAAAGGGTTGTGTTGGTTTGTGGGTCTGCAATTTGTCTTGCCCAAGGAGAGATTTTCCAGTATTATGTCGTGTCACAAGTTTTAATTCTGTCTGGTCAAAAGGGCGCCCCTTCCAGTACAGATTCAGCGCGGGGAAATGTCAAACTGGGAAAGTAGAGACTCGCATGGGGGCGAATTTCCTCCCATCTGACACCCAAGCACCCCACCCCGGGGCCCTTTTTTCTGGACACGTGATTTTAAAGTAAGTTTTTTTTTTGCTGCAAGAAGAGGGCTAGAGGGGGAGAAATTTATAAGGGGACAAATAAGGGATTTTTTGAGGTGAATTTTTGGTTTGCGTTTGAGGGCAGGTTTGAGTTTTGTAAGGCCCCCCGGGGGCCTTACTAGCTATTGCATGCCTTGAGTGAATTGTCCGTTTAAGCGTAGAAGGAAAAGTAAATTTTTAAAACCCCAAAGGGGGTACAGTGACAGATGGGGTAAGGGGGGAATGAAATGTGGGGGGTTGTCAGCTTTTCTGAGCCGACAGGTAAGGGAGGATCACGTTTTTTTGTATTTTAAAATATGAAATGCGGGGTTTTTGCCCCATTTTTTTTGACCCCCAAATTTTTTTTCCCCAGAGGCTACCCCTGTCGCCCAAAAGGAGATGGGTTAGTTGCAGAAGCGTAAAAGAAGGTCTTGTAAAATCCCCCTTTGAACCAAGATTTCATGATGTTGCAGGGGCCGGACAAGTTGTGCAAGAAAGGTTTTAAAAACCGACAATATGAAAGTTAAAAACCATGTGAAACCAACTTGGGATATCTTTATTGTATAGACGTTTCGCCTTCCATGGCTTTTTTAAATTACAAATTCTAGGACAAAATTGGAAAGACAGTAGAACTATATACAAAAATGAGGTAATCAGCCCCTCGCCTTGGATTTTTGGGGGTTCACAGAAATTTGGGGGAGGAGAACTGGGCAAAGGAAAGAAGACTGGCGGTTTTTATAGGCCCCTCAGTGGAAAAACTTGGTTCAGAAGACATCTACAAAGGGCCCCCTTTACGGGGTGCTTCAAAAATAAAACCCCTCTCTTTGGGAAGGATCTAAAATTTCCCCTGGGGAATTCCCCCCCCACCCGTGACTATTTCCTTTGTCTGCTGCCCGTCCTTTTCCAATGAAGCCTATATAACCCCCCGGGCTTCTTTCCTTTGCTCCAGTTCTCCTCCCCCCACGATGCTGGTGGAACCGAAATTTGGAAAAAGAAATTCTCCACTGAGGGATGACAACCTCAAAATTTTACGCCTTTCAAGGGTTTTTGGTTTTGGACTGGTTTTTCATCGTTTCCTCTTAAATGCTCCCGCCTACTTTCTGTACTCGATGAAGAACCTACGTTTTAGGCGAAAAACGTTTCGGGGGGAAAAAAAAATTCCTTTAAAGTTGCCTATGTGTCTTATTTACCAAACAAAATAATCTTTAAAATTTTTACCCAGAGGGTGTCAATGACAAAACTCTGTCCCCCGGGCCCCCCCCCAAATTTTTGTTGTTTTTGCAAATCGTTAAAAACCCCATTTCAGATGAAACTGGAGGGAAAAAAGACTGGCAGGAAGGGGAAAGGGGGTAGAGAAAATTTAACAAACGTAAAAAGGGGAAAAAAGAAACATTCAAAAACCCGGAGATGGGAATTTTAAAGGGGAGTCCGGAGGTGGTTTTAAAAAGGGGGGAGCTGAAAAGTCCGGAAAAGAAAAACCCGATGAAAAATAAACCAAAAGGGCCTTGGGGGTTATACTGAACATCCCGTCGAGCACTAACTGTGCCCCACTTGTGTTTTATTTAGGGTAGCTGAGATTTGGAATTTAAAAAGTACTTCCTGACCCAAAAACACTTTAAAAACCCAGGAAAAAGGAAAATTTCGAAGCCTTGCAAAAAAATAGTTTAAATTTGACTATTATTCCTAGAACTTTTCGACGCTTTCCAAAACCTTTTTAGGAATACCCCTACTTTGTATGGTGGCTGGTCTGTGATCAGTTTGGGACCCTGGAAAAGCTTGTATATTAAGTTTCGGGCTCCCTTTTAACCCCACAACCACCAATTGCTTTTTTTTCTTGTTAATCCAGTGTTTTTTAAAGTCTTTGGGCCCACCGGATTTTAATTTTTTTTTTATTTTGGACTTTCAGGGGGGGGTTTTCTTCCTTTTTATTAGCCCAAAAAAAATATTGTGTTGGGGCTTTTGCCCTCGGAGTTTCATGTCATTGTTTTTTCATTATTTGAATACATAGAAAATTATAAAATTTTAAAGAGTTAAAAGAATACCTTCTTTTAAAGAGTAAAACCATCGGAGGGCAAAAAAAAAAAAAAAAATATGAAAAAGCTTTTAAAATTTTAGTTTCCACCTGAGTTCCTTTAGTGAAGGGGTCTTAGTTAGAATCGAAAAATTTAATGTTTGTAAAGATTTGTTCCGGACTTAAAAACTTAAAAAGAAAATTTTTTTCATCTCGATTTCGTTAGGAAAAATTTGGTTTAAAAACTTAAATCTTTTTTCTTTTTTCTTTAAAAGAATGGGGAAAGGGAAAATTTACTTTGGGGTTTTCTGCGCCCTTTTGCTGTCTTGTCTTCGCTTTGTCCCAATATGGAGAAAAAAAACTAGACGTACTTTAAAGGTTTAGGGCCGAATTTAAAATTATGGGGGCCCTCTTAAAATTTTCCAGTGTCTCGTACCAAAAAACATTTAGCTGTTAATTATAAAAGTCTGTTGTTTAAATTTTTTTTTTTTGGTTTATTTCTAAATTTACTTCTCTTTTGTCTTTTACTAAAAGAGTGTCCACTTAAATTCTTCCCCCTGAATGAAAAATGGGAACAATGTCATTAAAAAATGGTAAAAAATGGATGGCAAAATAATTTTTTTTCGCCTTTTGGGCAGCGTTAGTCAGTTTGGGATGAATTTGCTCTTATCCCCACGAACTTACCTTTGGGAAAATACCGGAGAGGGTTTCAGGGGGCAACGCCCCCCCGGGCCCGGCGTGACCAGGCCCTCATGGTGGGGTCGGGGCCCGATCAACAGGGTTTTTAAGCTGGCCCGCACGGAAATGGCCTTTCCCCGACCCCTGCGTCAGCCCCTTCCGGGGGTTCCCCAAATTAGGAGTCCCCAAAACCTGAAAAAGATGTTTGGGAAAAAGACTCGGTTAAAAGTTCAGGATATTTTTTTTGGGAAACGGGTTTTTTCAAACCCCCGGGCTGAAGAAACCCTCGTGGCGAAAGTTTCCTTCATTTCCGAACTGTACGTGTTTTTTTTTTTCACTTCTTATGTTCCCCCCAACCCTTTTCTTTTCACGGGAACAAAAAATTAATTCCCAAGGGCAAATTTTATGCTATATTTTTGGATTTGGGTAATAACCCCAAAAAACCGCGCCTAAAAACAAAAATGATGACGACGTTTCGGTTCGACTTGACCCATTAATTGTGACCTTTAAAAACAAAGAAAAATGTGTCACTGTGTCCTTTTTTTCCCCCTCCCCATGAAAAGGTATTGTTTTTGGGACCCCTCCAAAGGGTTTCCCCTTTTTCTGTTGGCCCCTTTCCCTTTCCCAAAAACCCGATTATGGACAACGCCCTTGACTTTGGATGAAATACTGTAGTTTAAATTTTCTCTGCAGACAGCCTTGGTTTGGACTCGGAAATCCTCTGCTGTCTGTCTTCCCCCATTTTACTCCCAGGAATGATTTGGGTAAGGAGAACAAGGGGCGTTTATGTTATTAACATGAGTTAGGGTCCCCGGGAAAATGGGGAAAAAAAATTTTTTTTCTTTTGCTGTATGACCCCTTTTGGGGTTAAAATTGCTTCGTTTTGATGATTAATTTCTATGGGGGCTTTCCCCCCCCCCCCCTTATATTGCTCTCTGTTTCTTTTTTTGTGTTAGGTGACTGTAAATGGGGAAGTGCACCGAAAAAGTCGTCGTTAAAAACCCCTTTTTTCTTCCTATTTTGGGGGGTTAATTTTTGTACTCTCTCAATATTCCCCGTGGCTTAATCGATGACAAAACCCCCTCTTTGCCCCCTCCATCACTCTTATTTTACTGTTTTTTGATCAAAAATAAATTACCCTTCCCCTTCCCCAACCTGTATGACCCCTTATGGTTTAATGTTTCTCTTATTATTGATTTTAGTTTGACATGCAGAGTTTTTTTTTTGATAGCAATGGGGGGGATACGAAAATTTTCCCAAAACCCGATGTTCAATTTAAGGGATACGATACAGGACCAAGTTCCCTCACTCATCCTCATGGGACCAAGGTCCAGCTCACTCCTCATGAGTGCCCGAGGTCCAGCCCTCCTCATGATGACCGGGGGGTCCAGCCACTCCTCATGAGTGACCAGGTCCAGCTACTCCTCATGAGTGCCGAGGCCCACTCATCCTCATGGTGACCGAGGCCCAGCTCATTTCCCATGAGTGACCGGGTCCCGCTCACTCATAGGCCCCGGGGTCCCCTCACTCCTCATGATACCGGGTCCACTCTTCCCTCGAGTGACCGGGGCCCAGCTCACCCCTCATGGTGCCCGAGGTCCAGTACTCATGAGTGCCGGGCCCAGCTCCTCCTCAGGTGACCGAGGTCCACCATTCCTCGATGACCGAGGTCCGCCACTCATGAGTGACCGAGGTCCAGCTCACTCCTCATGAGTCCGAGGCCACTCACTCCTCATAAGGGACCGAGGTCCAGTTACTCCTCATGAGTAAACCAAAGGGTCCAGTCACCGAGCGACCAAAAGTCCATTCACTCCTCATGAGTGACCAAGGCCTTTTTCACTCTAAAGTGCCCAAAGGGTTTCATTTCCCTCCCTGAGTGCCCAAAGGCCCATTTCACCCCCTCATGAGTGACCGGGTCCAGCTAAATGAGTGACCGGGGTCCCTCTGAGTGCCGAGGTCCCTCACCCCTCATGAGTGCCCGAGGTCCAGCTCACTCCTCATGATGCCGGGGGCCCACTTACCCCATATGAGTGCCCGAGGCCAGCTCATCCCATGGGTGACGAGTCCAGCTCGCTCATGAGTCCCAAGGTCCAGCTTACCATGAGTGCCCAAAGGTCCAGTTTATCTGGGCCAAGGCCCCATTCATCCTCATGGGGAACCAAGGCCCATTTACTCCTCATGAGTGCCCAAAGGTCCGCCACTCATGAGGCCCAAAGGTCCGTTCATCCTCATGAGTGACCGAGGTCCAGTTCACTCCATGAGGACCGAGGCCATTCACCCTCATTGACCGAGGCCCAGTTCAACCTCATGAGTGACCGAGGTCCAGTCATCCTCATGAGGACCATCCAGTCACCCGGGTGACCGAGGTCCAGCCACTCCTCATGAGTCCCAAATCCAGTTCACTCCTCTGAGTGCCGGGTCCAGTCACCCTATGAGGCCAAAGGGTTCCAGTTCATCCTCTGAGTGACCGGGTGCGCCACCCCTCATGAGTGCCGAGGTCCAGCTCATCCCCATGAGTGACCGGGTCCACCCACTCCCCATGGGTGACCGAGGTCCAGCTCACCCCTATGAGTGACCGAGTCCGCCACTCATGAGGACCAAGGCCGCTCACTCCTCATGGTGACCGAGGCCCAGCTCACTCATAGTGACCAAGGCCAGCTCACTCCTCATGAGTGCCGAGGCCCAGCTCACTCATATTAAACCGAGGTCCAGCTCATCATGAGTGCCCGGGGTCTAGGACCGTAACATGTCCACAGCAAAAAAATAAACTTTTTTCTTTATACATATACAGATGTTTTTAAATGTACAAAAAAATTTTAGTCAGGTAACGGTGGTAGCGCACTCAGCTCTCACACTGATTTCCCCGGTTTCGTTTTTCCCCGGTACAGGTGGAAGATTAGGATACCTGCTTCCCCCTTTCACCCACAGAAAAATAGGTCCTGGGTATTAGTCGATGGGGGGGTCGCATCCTGGGATAAAACTACTAATTTGCCCCAAATGCTCTGCATAAAAAGGGGCTTTCTAATAGTAGTATGTCATTGATGTCAGCTAGGACTGTATACCTTGTACATGCTTGAAAAATTTAATAAAAATAAAAATAATAATTATTATTATTTTTTTTTATTATTAAAAGAGTCAGTAGTAGCCTGTGCGAGGATTCGTGGAAAAGATTCCGAGTGCCTTTCATTATATTATCAGATATTATACCTTCTGAATTCTTTTTTTCACTAGGCCCGATACCGTTAAAGCTACCCGATCCCCAGCGAACCTCACCAACCGATATTTTTTTTTGGCCACCCTATTTTTGATTCTGTGTGGACGGTTAACTACAGGAGGGGGGGAGAGGAGAGGACGGGGGGGGGGGAGGGGGGGAAAATAGAGAGAGTGGAGAGAAAGACAAGGAGGAGAGAGAGAAGAGGCGTAGACACCGAAGCTTTCGTTTTCATCCCTCTGAGACTGTAAAGGACCCACTTAAATTTAAAAAAGGGCCCAGCCAACAAAACTCATAAAATAAAAGATTTTTTTTTGTCTCTGATGAACCCAGGAGATAAAAGGTAAGTTTTGGGGGAAACCCGCAGCAGCACAGTAGCAAGCACAGCACAGTGCACAGCAACAAAAGCATACAGTAGCAGCAGCAGCAGTAGCAGCACAACAAAAACGCCAGCAGAGCAGCCAGCAGTACAGCACACAATAGCAGCACAGCAGTACACAGCGTAGCAGCAGCACAGCAGAGCATTAGCACACAGCGCGTGCAGCAGCCAGCGCAGTAGCACCCGCACGCAGTAGCACAGCGCGTACAGCAGCAGCAGCAGCAGTAGCGCGCAGCTAGAGTGAACAAAATAAAAGCACGCAACAACAGCGCAGCAGTAGCCAGCAGTAGAAGCGCAGCGTAGCAGCAGTTCGCAGCACGTGCAGCAGCAAAAAGCAGCAGCCAGTAGCAGCAACCAGCAGCGTAGCAGCAACAGTAGCACATAGTAGCAGCAGCAACAACAGCAAGAGAGCACAAAAGCACAGTCGCAGCAACAACAGCAGCAGCAGTAGCAGCGCAGCAACAGCAAATAGCAAGCAGCAGTAGCAGCAGCAGCAGTAGCACAACAGCAACGCAGTAGCAGCAGCAACAACAGCAGCAGCAGTAGCAGCAGCAGCAACAGCATAGCAGCAGCAAACAGCGCAGCAGCAGTAGCAGCAGTAACAACAGCAGCGCATAGCACAACAACAGCAGCAGCATAGTACAAAACAACAGCAGCAGAAAATAGCAGCAACAGTAGCAGCAGCAGCAGTAGTACAGAACAACAACAGCAGTAGCAGCAGCATAGTACAGCAGCGCAGCGCAGCACAGTAGCAGCACCAGTACAAAAGCACAGCAGCAGCAGCAGCAGCAGTAGACAGTAGCAGCAGCAGAGAGCAGCAGCAGTAGCAGCAGCAGCGAGAGCCAACAGCAGCAGCAGCAGCAGCAACAAACAGCAAGGGGAGCAAGCGCAGCGCGCAAACAGCACACAGTGCAGCGCAGTGCAGCAGCAGCGCTACGCATCAGCAGTAGCAGCAACAACACAGCAGCAGTAGTGCAGCAGCAGCGCAGTCTGCAGCAGCAGCGCAGCAGCAGCAGCCAAACGGGAGCACAGCAGCAGCATAGTTTTAGCAGCAGCAGCAGCAAAAAAAACAGCAGCGCGCCCAAAAACGCACACAGCATACAGAGTAGCAGCACACAGCAGTAGTAGCAGCAACAACAACAGAGCAGCAGCAGTTCGTAGCACACCAAAACACAGCACAACAACAGCAGCAGAGCAACAGCAGCAGCAGCAGCACAACAGCAGCACGAGCAGCAGCAACAACAACAACAGCAGCAGCAACAACAGCAGCAAAAACGCAGCAGCTCGCAGCAACAACAGCAGCAGCACAGTAGTACAGCAAAAACACAGCAACAAAAACGCAAGCCGCAAAAACAACACAGCAGCAGTAGCACAGTAACAAAAACGCAAAAGCAGCAACAATAAAGTAACAAAGCAACAGGGGGCAGCAAAAACACAGCATAACAGAAGCAACAGCAGCAGCAAAAACAGCAGCAAAACAGCAGCAGCGTAGCAGCAGCGGCAGTAAAAAAACAGTACAGTACAGCGTAACAGCAGCAAAGTAGCAGACGGCAGTAACAAAACAGCAGCAGCATAGCAGTAGCAGCAGCGGCGCAACAACAGCAGCGAGTAGCAGCAGTCAACCCCGCAGCGCGTGCAACAACAGCAGCGCAGCTTAGCAGTAGTAGCAGCGGCAGCAAAAAAACAGCAGCGCAGCAGCATTAAAGACAGCAGCGACAGCAACAAAGCAGCAGCAGCAGCAGTAGCATAGCAGCAGTAACAAAAAACAGCAGTGGCAGCAAAAACAACCAACAGTAGCCAAAACGGCGTAACAAAAACGTGCAGTAGCAGCAGCGGGAGCAAAAACAGCAGCAGCAGCAGTAGTTTTGCAGCAGCGGGAGCAACAAAAGCAGCAGCAGCAGTAACATTTTCAGCAGCGGGGAGCAACAGCGCAGCAGCAGTAGCAAAACGCAGCGGCAGCAACAAAAGCAGCAGTACAGCGCGGCAGTAACGCAGCAGAGTACATTTGCACAACGGCAGCAACAAAGCAGCAGCAGCAGTAGATTAGCAGCAGCGGGAGCGCGCAGTAGCAGCCGCAGTAACAAAAACAGCAGCAGTAGCATAGCGGGAGCAACAACAGCAACATTTTGCATTGCCAGCAACAAAACAAGCAGTAGCAGCAGCGGGAGTACAAAAACAGCAGCAGTAGCAGCAGCCCGCACAGCAAACAACAGCAGCAGCGTACAGCACGGGGCAAAAAACAGCCAGTTCAGCAGCGGGAGCAACAACAGCAGAGTAGCAGTAGCACGGCAGTAACAAAAACAATAGAGCAGTAGTAACAGCATAGCAGTAGACACGGGGCAACAACCAGCAGTAGCAGTAGCAGCAGCGGCAACAAAAACATAGCAGTAGCAGCAGCGGGAGAACAACAGTAGCATACGCAGCGGCACAACAACAGCAGCAGCAGCATGCAGTAGCGGGAGCAACAACAGCACACAGTACAGCACGGGAGCAACAACAACAGCACAGCATTGCCAGCGGGAGCAACAAACAGCAGCATAGCAGCAACAACAGCAGCAACAACAGCAGCAGCTTTCACAGCACAGCAGTAGCAGCATAGCAGTGCACAAAACGCAGCAGCAGTGCTGGGGGCGCACAGATACTGCAGCACAGCAACACACAGAGCAGCACAGCACACAGCAGCAGCAGCAGAGTTATAGTAGCAGCACAGCAGCAACAACGCAGCCAGCAACAACAGCAGCAGCAGCGTACAGCAGTAGCAGAGCACCTAGTAGCAGCAACAACAACACAGCAGCGCATAGCAGTAGCCACAACAAAAGCGCCAACAACACAGCGAGCAACAGCACAGCAGCAGCAACAACAGCAGCAGCAGTAGCACAGAACAACAACAGAGCACAAAAACAGCACAAAACAGCCACAGTAGCAGCAGCAAAAACAGCAGGGAGCAGTAGTAGCAGCAAAAACAGCACAACAAAACAGCAGTACAGCACAACAAAACAGCAGCAGCGTGCAGCGTAACAAAAAACAGAAAAGCACAACATAACATAAAAAAGAAGCAACAGGGGCACAAAAACACAGCAGTAACAGAAAACAGCACGCAAAAACACAGCAGAAACAGCCGCAGTAGCAGCAGCGGGGTACAACAACTGCATAGCAGCAGTAACAGAGCAGCAGTGCAGAAAAGACATGCGGCAGTAACAAACAACAGCAGCAGCAGTAGCAGTAGCGCAGCGGGGGCAACAACGCAGCAGCCATAGCGCAGTAACAACAAAGTAGCACGTCAGCAAAAACAGCAGCACAGCATTAAGCATGTAAGCGGCAGCAAAAACAGCAAAGCAGCGCATTAGAAGTAGCACAGCGACGCAACAACAGCAGCAGCAGCAGCGCAGCAGCAGAGGCAGTAGCGCAGTAACAACAACAGCAGCAGTGGCAGCAACAACAACCAGTAGAGTAGCACGCGGCATAACAACAACAGTCAGTAGCACAGCGGGAGCAACAACTGCACAGCAGCATAGCATTACCAGCGGCAGCAACAACAGCAGCAGCAGCATAGCAAAAGCAAGCGGCAGCAAAAGCAGCAGCAGCAGTAGCAGTAGCACAGCGGCAGCAACACAGCAGCTACACAGCGGCATAACAACAGCAGCACAGTAGCATTAGCGCAACGGCACAACAACAGCAGCAGCAGCATAGCATTAACAGCGCGGAGCAACAAAAGCACAGTGCAGCAGCGGAAAACAAAACAGCGCAGTAGCGGGAGCGGCGCAACAAACAACAGTAGAGTAGCGAGTGGCACAACAACAGCGCAGTACAGTAGCAGCCGCAAATAACAAAAACAGCAGCAGTAGCACAGCAGCAGCAGCAGCAAAAACCAAAGCAGCAGAAGCAGCAGCGCACAAAAAAAAAAAACAGCAGAGTAAAAAGCAGCGGCAGCAACAAAAAGCAGCATAGCAGTAGCAGCGGCAGTAACAACAATGACATAGTAACAGCAGTAGCGTAGCAGCACGGGGCAAAACAGCAGCATACATAGCAAACACGGCAACAACAGCAGTACAGTACAGCAGGCAGTAACAACGTAGCGTAGCAGCAGCGGGAGCAACAACAGCAGCACGCATAGCAGCGGCAGCAACAACAGCAGCAGCAGTAGCAGCAGCGGCAGCAACAACAACAGCAGCAGCAGTAGCAGCAGCGGCAGCAACAAGAGCAGCAGCAGTAGCAGCAACAACAGCAGCAACAACAGCAGCAGCAGGCAGCACGGCAGTAACAACAACACGCGCACATCAGTAAAAAAGAACAACGCAGCCAGAAAATAAAAGAAGCAACAGCAGTAGCAAAAACAGCAGCAGAAACAGCAGCAGCAGCATCAGTAACAAAAGCAACAACAACAGTAACAACAACAGTAACAGAAGCAACAGCAGCAGCAGAAACGGCAGCAGAAACAACAGCAGCAGAAGTAACAATAACAGCTGTAACAAGCAACGGCAGCAGTAATAGCAACAGCAGGAACACCATTAACAGCAACAGCAGCAACACTATTAACAGCATCAGCAGTAACAGAAGCAACAGCATCAGCAGTAACAGAAGCAACAGCATCAGCAGTAACAGAAGCAACGCATCGCAACAAACAGCAAATCACCAACGCAGCAACCCATTTAACAAACATCAAAAAATACAGCAACAAAAAAAAACAGCAACAGTAAAAGCAGCAAACCAATAACAGCAACCAAAGCAACTGCAGCCAAACCAGTAAACAACATAGAAGCAGCAAAACAATAATCAGCAGCAACACAAAAAACCCGTAACAGCAACAACAAGCACAACAGCAGCAAAATAACAACAACAACAGCAGCATAATAGCAGCAAAAAAAGCAGCATAATACGCAACGCAGCATCAAAGGGGGTGTGAGAGTAGTTGAGAGAGAAGATCAAAGAGAATGAGAAAAAGGGGGAAACAATAGCTAAGCGAGGGAGGAAAAACAACTAAGGGGGGAAAAGGGAAACAATAGCTAGAGGGAAAGGGGAAAAAATTAACAGAAGAGGAAGAGGGGAAACAATAACTGAGGGAGAGGGGAAACTACTAGAGAAGGGGGAGGAGGGGAAAACATAACTAGAAAAAGGGAGGAAGTGGGGGAAACAACTAAGGAGAGAAGGGAAGAAGGGGAAAAAATAGAGGGAGGGGAAAAATCATTCTCCATCAAGTTACGTTATTTTTAACATCTTTTTTTAAATTTTATCAAATTTTTGGTGTTTGACGGTCATACAAAACTGAGTATTATGATTTAACCTTTAAAAAACCCAATATCTTGATGCTGGTGAAAGGGGTCTTGATCCAAGGTGGAAGATACCCTCCTCGGGTCAAACCTAATTTTTGACCATTTCCCAGGTGCTGTATTATCTTCACAGGTTTTTGTTTCACATCGTTAATATAAGAAATTATTTTTATTATTATTTTTATTATTATTATTATTATATTATTAAAAATT
>NW_026505819.1:0-51413 GCF_026875155.1 Cherax quadricarinatus
ATTTTGGTTTTTCGTAAAACTGGTGGGGATTTGGAACAAAATTGCAGCTTCCTCCCAAATCCCGGGTGGGTCTCTGGGGGGACTGGACAGAAGGGGGGTTTTGGGGGTTGTGGTTTGAGGGGGGTGGTGGGGGGGTGGGGGGGAGGGGTGGCCTTTTTTGTAGATCGCTGGGGCACAGCATGGGGGGCGCTGGCCCAGGGGCTGGACTCACCACCGCCCCACCACTACCACCACCATGCACATTTTCCAC
This sequence comes from Cherax quadricarinatus, assembly GCF_026875155.1. Taxonomy (NCBI): domain Eukaryota; kingdom Metazoa; phylum Arthropoda; class Malacostraca; order Decapoda; family Parastacidae; genus Cherax; species Cherax quadricarinatus. The sequence continues at coordinate 251 of NW_026505819.1, forward strand.
TAAATTTGCAACACTATCATCACATTTTTGCTGCGTTCCTGTTGTACACCCATGGGTGTCTCCAGAGTACTTTTTTTCCCTTTGAAGGCATATGGCACACACCAGGCTCATATACGTCGTATATACGCACTTCACTGGAAATTTTGCACTTCACTATCACTACTGGAACTGTTTCAAGATTTGTATCATTTTCACTACCTATCATCTCCAATCTCACATCTGAGTCCGGGTTTTGGGAAAAATAATTTTCCCTTTGATTCGGAAATGAATGTAAAAAGACGGCCCACCAAGGGGGAAAGGCTGGGGGTCGTCGGGGTTTTCCTCACTATTCTGAATTATGGTCTTATTTTGGTAAAAACCCCCCAAAAACCCTTTGAAACTCACTTCACGGGCACTTCCATCTGTATTAGAACTGTCACTGGGAAAAAATGTGCCCAATTTGTCAGGAGTAGAGCTTTTTTCCGCGGGCTGGAAAAAGGGCTACAAAATGCCATTACCAAAACACCACGGGTCTCAAATTTTTTTTTCTACCCGCCCACCGACCACACACCCCATTCCTACACTAGGCCTCCCACCTTTTTCCCCGCAGATTGAAGGCGCTAGAATTTTTCTACTTACTAAAGGCCCGGGCCGTAAGCCGCATAGGGCCAAACCCGAAAGGGTTAATTGTTGTATTTTTAAATTAATATACACATTTTCATTAATCCTCATAATTTTTTTTGAAATTAATAATAAACATGATACGTAACATATAAAGATGATAAAACACCCCACATAAAAAAATTAACACTTGGCCATCACTTGTACAATGATGGCAGAATAACTTTTCCCCTAGTCCCCAAAATAAGAGAAAATGTTTTACTGGGGGGAACTGTAAAAATAATTTCCTTTTTTATCCCTTTATCAAGCACATTTTTTTTTTAAAAAAGGGTTACATGAAATGGGAGGTTTTTCCTCTTTATTTATTCTGCGATCAACATTTAACTATTTAACATTTAACTTCATACCTAACAAATTCCCCCTTTTACTGATTACACAGCAAACCCGTAAATACCATATGACCCTTTTTAAAAACTCATTTGTACTAAATTGTTATCTGTTTTTTCAATATTTTTTGTACCACTGAATATATCATTGCTTAGTTTTTCTTAAGTTAATTTTAAGCCTGCCCATAATGCTCTGCATAAAAGGGGGCTTTGGCATGCTGCACTTTAAAAATTTGTTTTCCCTTTGTACTTCTCTGTATCATGTTCAAATTAAAAATAAATAATAAATAAATAAATAAAGAAACACCTTGTACACAATGTAACCTGTACAGAAACCAGATGTGTTCGTCTGGTTTGTATACAAAACTCGCATTTTGCCTGGTTTGTTTACAAAACTCGCATGTGGTTGGTTTGTTTACATAACCCCTGCAGTGTCCTCTCTAAATGTACTCATTCCCCTCTCTCTCTCTCTCCTTTATTCATTTTATCTTGTTTACCCACCTCTGACCCTACATTAACCCTTTGATGGTTTCAGTCGTATATATACTCTTACGCGCCACTGTTTCAGACTTATTTATACACGTAAATTCTAGCGGCTTCAAATCAAGTGGGAGAAAGCTGGTCAGCCTACATAGAGAGAATGGGTCCATGGTGGGTGTGCACCCTGTGAAAAAAATCTGGGACTCAGTGGTGCATTGTGGGAATGCTGTCTTGGTAGTCCATTTTCACCATGCCTCGCGGTAAGAAGTACCTCACCCTCAGTTTTATTGGAGGCTACTGTTCCCAAGTGATAGTTTTGACAGTGATAGAAGTGCCAGTGAAAGTGAATTTCATGGTTTTGGAGAGGTTGTGACCGAAAGCAGTGCCCAGGATTACGTAATTAGTGATGAAAACCCCGATGACCCCACAACCGTCCACCTCTGGTGCTGCACATCTCATTCACGTTCACCTGGACCAGGACGAAAAAGGAAACTATTTCCCCATTTACAGGACTCAGATCTGACAGCAGCTCGAGTAGGCGACATGAGGGGGAATATTCGCCATGAAATGGCAGTTATGTTCGATGCAGCATGCGTTCTGGTAGTGTGCCTTATTTTCTTTCCCAAAGGGAAAGGATAAATCTGGGGGTACATCCCGTGCCCTACACCATGACTGACAGTGAAAATGACGATATTGTTACAATGGGGATGTGTAATGTGCTTGGGGAAGAAGTGATGTTGGCAGTGGCATGAGTCATGTGGCACCAGCAGCGGGCCACGCTACTACTGACGCTGCTGACTCTGCACAACTACAACCAGCGTCACCCAACCCCACACTCCCACAACAACCACAACCTGCGCAACCACAACCACGTTTCAATATCCAGAACCCACCAAGGCAGAAACGGTGACGATTTTTTTCCCACTCCCCATGACTTTGATGAAACACAAATTTGGAATACGGCCATCATGTACAACTTGGGAACAATGCCACTGAACTAGAAGCTTTCAGCTATTCTTTGATGAACCCCTGGTGGACATTATTAAACAGGGGAACCAACACATACTAGACTCACCATGGCAAATACAATTCTTTTTACCAATATCACGGCACACCAGTGAAGGGCACAACTGTGGCAGAGATGACCTGTTCTTTGCCACAATAATGCTTATGCCACATGTGTAAAAGCACATTGTCACCACATACTGGTCAACAAACACCTGATTTCAACCCCAGGTTTTAGTGACATAGGAGTAAAATCGTTTTTTTATACATAAGAACATAGAAAGAGGAACAAAGCAGCGGCCTGTTGGCCCCATACTAGGCAGGTCCTGAACAATCCTTCCCACTAACAAAAATTTTCTAACCCAATTGCAGTGCTAAACCCCAAAAAATAAGCTTTGGGTGATTCTATTTACTCCCTTATGCAAGTCTCCACTCAAATCCAACCCCTCTCACCCATGTATTTATCCAATCTAAATTTAAAACTACCCCAAAGTCTTTGCCTCAATACCCAACTAGGTAGACTGTTCCACTCATCAACTACCCTATTTCCAAACCAATAATTTCCTATGTCCTTTCTAAATCTAAATTTTGTCAAATTTAAATCCTTTACTGTGGGTATTCTCCTGGAGAGATACCCTCAAGACCTTGCTAATACCCCCCTTATTGATACCTTTTTCCCACTTATTAAGAACATAAAATAAGCATTGTCAAATTAAAACAAAGCAGATCACTGCAAAAATATTAAACTGCCCGTGACTACAAATATATTGAAAAAAAACAGCTATATGAAAAACATTCCCAACTGGCCAGTTCCCCAGGACCCATTATGTGCTTTTGTAATCTTTTGACTGCCACCCACAGGATGGGTATGGCATACATAACAAAAATATTAAACTAATAAAACTTAAGGGAAAACATTGGCCTTAGTGAACTGTGGTCCAAAAAACAGTGGAAGCTCAATCCTATGTCTGATATACTCAGGCCATGCAAGCATCGGAACTCAGCTCTTTTTCTGTGTCAGTGATTGGTCTCAAGACGATGGCTTCCAGCAAAGCTGGTTGTAAGGGAAAGGTAGTCTCAAGAATGATGGTCTCAAGCAAAGCTGGTTTTTAACCCTTTCAGGGGCCGTCCCGTAGATCTACGGCTTCACGTTGAGTGTCCAAACCGTAGATCTACGCCAAAATTCTAGCGCCATCAAATTTAGCACAAAAGCTCTCATAGGCCTACGTGAGAGAAACGGGTCTGCTGGTGGGTGTGTGCCATAAAACAAAAAATCTAGCGCCCGCATAGCACTGTGGGAACGCCGGCTCAGTTACCCTTGTTCACCATGCCTTGTTGCAAGTCAGCTCTCACTCCCCGGAAAATTGGGACTCTCCTCTTCCTATCTGATAGTTCTGACACTGATGGAAGTGCAGGCTTTAGCCAGGTTTCAGTTAGTGTAATGATGGACATATTGGCATGTAAGAATTTAGTAATGCTATAGGTCATCGTAATGCTTGCTTAAAGATCTGATATTGTAGTTAAAAAATAGTTATGTTTTGTTGGCACTGAAAAAGTGCCTTTGATTGTTCTGCAGTGTAGTAATTACAGTAACTGTTTGATTCAATTTAAGTCATTAAATAAGAGGTTGGTATCAGGATCAATCCCTTGTAATCATAAGATTTGTAGTGAATCTATAGTTAGAATTAAGTATAAAACAAAGTAAATAGTCTTAAGCTAAAAAATAGCACCTAAATTTATTTAACAAATGTAAAATAATGAGCTAAGGTATTTTTTTTTTTTTTTAGCTAAAAAAAAGGAGACAATAAAAAAGGGACTAATACAAATAAATGATGATAAAAATAATGGAGCTTGGGAATATGATAGTAGGTAGTACTATAAAGGTAATTCTTAAAGTTAGATTTTTTTTTTTTTTTTTTTTCAACAAGTCGGCCGTCTCCCACCGAGGCAGGGTGACCCAAAAAAGAAAGAAAATCCCCAAAAAGAAAATACTTTCATCTCATTCAACACTTTCACCACACTCGCACATTATAAACTGTTTTTGAAGAGGTGCTCAGAATACAACAGTTAGAAGCATACACATATAAAGATACACAACATATCCCTCCAAACTGCCAAATATCCCAAACCCCTCCTTTAAAGTGCAGGCATTGTACTTCCCATTTCCAGAATTAAATAGTATAAAATTATAATATAAAAGGGACTAATATAAGTTGTGGTGAAAAATAAAGTGGTAATCAAATAAATGAGCTTGGAATAAATGGCAAAATTGTGAACTTTTCTATTTTAGCACTTGAGAATAGCACCTTGATTATTTTAACAATTGTGAATAAATAAACTAGGGTAGTTATATAAAGCTAAAATAAAGGAAAAATATATAAGGGACTAAAATTAAGTAATGGGGAAACAAAGTTAAATGGACAGATGGTCACTATGAAATTTAAAAATTGTTTAGGAGTAAGATCTGATTTGTAATATAAATAAATTGAGCAGTTTATTGCACAATAAAAAGTAAAAAAAAAAAATGAGGTAGTTGTACTAGCTACAAAAGATAGTTTTGGTACTTGCAAAAAAGTAATTGGAATATACACTAATTTTCATACACAAGAAAGTGACTAAAAAACAAGTAGTGATAAACAAAATTAAATGGACAGGTAAGAATAATGAATATTATTAATTTGGAGTAAGATTTGACTTGTAATTTAAAATTATGAGCAATTAATAGCAGTAAGAAAGAAGTATAGAGTATTGGAGGTAGTTGGGATTTGCTAGTGATGAAAAATAATAAAAATAATAATGCACAAATATAGTAACGTACACTAATGCCCACACGTAATAGTTTTTAAGGGCACTTATCTAATCTGTTACAGAAATGTCAGCTTTTCTAAGGAAGGTAGAGAAATCAGTTCATTTGAGATGGTATATTGTTGTCCTGTTGATGTTTTCCTTACAGTATTTTCCCATCTCGCGTGAAACACTGATGTATTTTGTTTTCCTGTTTAAGTTTTCTCAGCCTGAACAGAAGGTTTTGACGTTTTTTTTGTTAGACACTCATTTATGTACACTCCATTTTTCATTGTAATTGCTGATTTAATTAGGTCCTTCTTTTTTCGTATGAATGAAGTCGGATTCATTATACGTGTTTACGTCCTGGTTTTCCTAGCAAACGGGTTTCTTTGATTTCATTGTTTTGCACGATGACTTGTACGTGGTTCTGTATTATCCTGATAGCAGTTTCTTTGCACTGTGCTTTTGTTTTGTCACAGGAATGTGTGGACTGTTTATTATAACTGCATCAGACAACTTATCTTGTTCAGTTTTGTCGTCTTGGAAATCAAGGTATTCATTTAGGCGGTGGGGCATGTCTATTCCAGTCCTTGATTGCTTCTTCAAAACCCTTTATATTTATTGTTGTTATTTGCTCAGTGTGACTGGCTATAGCTGCTTTTAGAGTATTTTCTGTGTCAACACTTCCCGATGTAATCTTCTCTTCAAGGTTTGGATCTTGTTCTTGAGTTTGGGTTTTCTTGGATTCTCGTCGCTCGGGGTGTTTTTCTTTGATATCTTTGATTTCATTTTCTAGAGCAACGATGTAGTCCTTGATATTGTCAGGAATAATCATACCTGAGTTATCATGGGGGAATCCTTTGGAGGGGGTGGAGTTGGAGGGGGGGTCAGCCATGTTTGTTGTTGTTGTTGTTGTTGTTCCCCGGGTGGCGGCGGTGAGGGGGGTTGATGATACACCGGCGTCCTGCTGGGTAGACAAGTTGAGTTCTAGGTCCTTGCTGTTATCCTATTATTACTGGTGTTGTTTCTTCTGCGATATCCTTTCATAGTATCACTGAAGTAGATACTGTGTAGCAATGGAGGAGAAGGCTTGTTTTCTCGGAGCTTGGGTTAAGTGGCTGTCTGGCAGCGGAGGCAGTGTTTGGGTTAGCAGGGCTGTCTTCCTTAGATCTTCTAATTTTGTCAAGATTTGGGTTACATTCTTAGTATTCTTGGGTCATGTTGTGGTTTACGTGGGTTCATGTAGTTGAACTTTCACTTAGGCCATCACAAGTTTTGATGAGCGATGTTTTCTTTGAGAAAGAAGAGCTGGTAGGATACTGTTGCTGCCGCTGCCGCCCTCACAGATACCACCAATTTTGTAACATCCTGCAAGGGAAGACGAAGGGGCTTGTCCAGGGTCTGCTTGGGGGATCAATGTTGTCTAGAGCATCGAATAATGTGTGGTACTCGTATGAGCCATTCTTGCGTTCAATCTTCTTTGGTTTCCACCAGGCCATGTTATCAGATGGTTCCAGCATGTTGTCTCCATTATGATTGCATCGTTAGTGCTTTATTTTTCCTGAATCCAAATTGGTAGGGTTGAGTATGTTTTGTGCCATTATAAATAAATATAGTCTTCTGTGCATGAGTTTCTCAAAGATTTTGGATAGCAATGGTAAGTTTGATATTGGCCTATAGTTGTTTAAATCTGTATGGTCACCACCTTTATGTATTGGTGTAACCCTTGCCGTCTTGAGTAGTTTCGGGAAGGTGCTAGTTTCTAGTGACTTGTTAAAAAAATGAGATAGCATGTGAGAGGACTTGGGCCGCTCTCTTGTACAATAATGGTGGGACATGAGACAGATTCCCTGAGTTATTTTTAAGTGACTTTATAATCTCGGTGACTTCCGTGGGCTCAGTTGGAGCAAGATAGAAGGAATTTGGGAAATTCCCATCTAGGTAGTCCCCAGCATGGGGCATTGGTACGTGGGATTTTATTGGCGAGATTAGAACCTATGGTTGAGAAGAAGTCGTTTATCTTGTTAGCTGTGTCAGTGGGATGCAGTGGTGTTTCATTAGGTTTAGTTAGGACAATATTCTTGTTTTTTTTCAGTTTGTGGGTCCCTAGAATCTGAGAGAGTGCTTTCCAGGTCTTTTTTATTCTCCTCTTGTGTCAGTGAATCTACTGGAGTAGTATAGTTGTTTGGCTTTCTTTATTACTTTGGTAAGGACTGATGAATAGTGTTTAAGAATATCTTTGTGTATTAAGCCCTGTCTATATTGTTTTTCATATTGGTGTTTCTTATCAATGGATTTCAGAATGTTGCTGGTTAGCCATGGGCAACCAAGCCGTTTGTTTGTGATCTGTTTCGTTTTTATAGGACAATGTTTGTTGTATAGTCTAAGTAATATTCCTTATGGGAACAAATTCGTTCAGTACTGGCACCTGAACATACTTCTGGATGAAATAATATCGTTAACCGGGGGTCCGCTGTATATACGTTTTTTCACATTTGAAAGTATGTAAAAAAGTAGATCTTCTTTTTGTTTTTTTACATTTGAAAATGTGTAAAAAAAACTTTGATCTTTTTTTTTGTTATATTTGAAAATATGTAAAAAAACATCGATCTACTTTTGTAGCACTACACATGTGAATGTAGATCTGCTTGGACCGTTTACGGGTTTTAAAACCCAACAAGTGTTCACTTGTGACAAAACAGGCCTGTTTTGGAAGAAAATGCCAAAACAGGACCTACATTACTCAGGAGGAAAAGGCACTCCCAGGACACAGGCCTATGAAAGATGGGCTAACTCTCATGTTTTTGTAGTAATGCTAGTGGGGATTACAAAGTGAAGCCTTTACTCGTGTATCACTCTGAAACTCCCAGTGTATTCAAGAAAAACAGTGTCGTCAAGACTAAATTGTGTGTCATATGGAGAGCAAACAGTTAGGCATGGGTTGCTAGGGGCATTTTCCTCAATTGCTCAATTGGTACTATGACGTGTTTGGCCCCAGTGTGAAAAAATACCTCCTGGAAAATAAACTGCCACTCCAGTGCCTCCTGTTAATGGACAATGCTCCTGCTCATCCTCAAGACTTGGAAGAGTGAATTGTGGGGGAGTTTAGCTTTATCAAAGTCAAGTTTTTGCCTCCTAACACCACTCCTCTCCTGCAACCCATGGACCAGCAGGTCATTTCAAACTTCAAAAAACTGTACACCAAAGCAGTGTTTCAAAAGTGCTTTGAAGTGACCTCAGACACTGAATTGACCCTAAGAGAGTTCTGGAAAGATCACTTCAGTATCCTCAGTTGCATAAACCTTATAGGTAAGGCTTGGGAGGGAGTGACTTGCAGGACTTTGAACTTTGCTTGGAGAAAACTGTGGCCAGATTGTGTACAAGAGAGGGATTTTGAAGGGTTTGGGGCTAACCCTGAGGAGCCTATGCCAGTTGTGGAATCTGTTGTAGCATTGTGGAAGTCCATGGGGTTGGAGGTTAGTGGCGAAGATGTGGAAGAGTTGGTGAAGGGCGACGATGAAGAACTAACCACTACAGAGCTGCAAGAGCTTGAGGTGCAACAGCAATAGACCACAGCTCAGGAATTTCCTTCAGAGGAGGAGGAAGAGAGATGGAGGAAGTTGCCTTCGTCAAAGATTAAGGACATTTGTGCAATGTGGACAAAGGTGCTAGCATTTATGGATGAACATTACCCTGATACAGCTGTTGCAGGCTGTATTGGTAGCATGTACAATGATTATATTGTGTCCCATTTTAGGGAAATCTTAAAGAGATGCAAGAAACAGAGCTCTCTGGAAAGATTTTTGGTGCAACAGGGGTCCAGTGACTCTCAAGCTGGTCCTAGTGACATTAAAAACAAAGAAGGGAGGTAACCCCAGAAAAGGACTTGTTGCCTAAAGTCTTTATGGAAGGGGATTCCCCTTCCAAACAATTGTAAACTCCTCCATCCTCTGCCCTCCTCCCATCTCATCACTGATCAATAAGTCCTCAATAAAGGTAAATGTCATTTCAGTATTGTTTATTCTGCATGTCTCATCGTTTTTCTGTGTAGGGAAATGTATATTTCATGTAAAAAATTATTTTGTTTAATACTTTTGGGTGTCTGGAACAGATTAATTGGATTGTCATAATTTCTTAGGGGAAAATTAATTCGGCTAACGAAAAAATCGGTTAAAGACAACCTCTCTGGAACGGATTAATGTCGTTACCCGAGGGTCCCACTGTATGTGAACACATTAGCTTCCTCATCCTCGAAAAGGTTGGGGAGAGGGGGTAAAGGAGGTTCTGTGAGCGAGGGCTTGGACTTCCAGCAAGCATGCATGAGCATGTTTGATAGGAGTGAATGGAGACAAATGGTTTTTTGGGACCTGACGACCTGTTGGAGTGTGAGCAGGGTAATATTTTATGAAGGATTCAGGGAAACCAGTTAGCCAGACTTGAACCCTGGAAATGAGAAGTACAATGCCTACACTTTAAAGGAGGGGTTTGGGATATTGGCAGTTTGGAGGTACAAATAAACTGTCGTATCTGAGCGCTTCTGCAAAGACAGTGATTATGTACGAGCGATGGTGAAAGTGTTGAATGATGATGAAAGTTTTTTCTTTCTTTTGGGTCACCCTGCCTGGTGAGAAACAGCCGCCACGTTAAAAAAAAAATGTTAGCTTTCTTTAATCTCCCTCCCTCCAATCTGATATCCAAACTCTCATTGCCTTGATTTTTGTCACTCTCATCACCTTGCACTTTCTTATGTTCACTTTTAATCTCCTTCTTTTACATACCCTCCCAAATTCCTCCACCACCCTTTGCAACATGTTATTAAAATCTACCAAAAGAGCTGTCATTGGAAAATAACTGTGACAACTCCCACTCTGCATCAGATTTGTAATCACCATGCCTTACAACACTGTATGTCACTATGCTTCTTGAATCTGTAGAACCAGCCTTTGCTGGCCCTAAATTCACTAACAGCAGCACTTGTTCCCAGCATTTTCTTTACAAGGTCCACACGCAACTGCTTTACCTTCTCGCAAATTATCCCCTCCGAAACACTATCTCTCACTAATTGTTTTTGGTTGATCCACACCAACAACAACTTCTCCACATCCTCGATAGTTTGAGACTTCTGTTTTGGTAGCATATTTACACCTTTCGCAACATCAGCTTCCTTGATTTCTGCTTTCTTCAACAGGATAGAACTGATTGTTAATGTAGATTTCCCATACATCCTAGCCACACGTACGCCACTTTCATATTTTGCGATAACTTCTTTCTTGAATTATATTGTGTTTCTCACCTTTACCAAAGGGCTGGCACTCTGAACTTTCTTTGGCCCCATGGTGGCTTATTTCACAATTGCAGTCCATAAACAAACACCAAAAACAACGAATGAACGCACGGAGTATTCCTACCCCAACGAGAGAGATGTGCAGACTGAGTGTGATATGCGTGAGGAAGCGTGTCGACGGTGGGTGGATGTGTCTCATACCAACGATTTCTGAGCGGATGGCCTATATCCGTGGGGGGGGGGGTCGCCGAAAAAAGTGCTTGATTTCCAAATTGGTCAATTTCTGCAACCGGCCCACATTGGGGGGGTCCACTGTACAGGTCTCCCTAACATCTGTTTTTCAGTTTTTCGGGGTTCACCATTCGCGAATTCCCAACCCCAAAATTTCCCACCCAAAAAATTTCCCACCCCCCAAAATCAATTCAAGTTTCCCCACCTGCGAGTCCCTACTACCCCCCCTCCCCCCGACCCCCCCAAGGCAGCCAGCCCTCCCACACTCAGTGGATGAGTTTTTGTTTTTTCATTATTTGCAAAATTAAACACAGTAAAAATAATGTAAAACCCATTCATGACGCTAGGAATGGCTATTTGGACAGTTATTGGACATGACATCATTGTTTACCTTGAACACACCCAAAGAATCAAACATTTCTGCATTTTCAATAAAAACAATAGCAATAAAATAATAAAAATAAACAAAATAAAATATAATTGAAGAAGGAAGTTGTAAAAAAAATTACGAGGGAGGGTTGACACATCGTTTGTGGCTTTTTTTATGTGGAGGACATTGTCTCCCTGCTCTTCCAAACTTTTCAAAAAATTCATTGTGTTTGGTGCTTGTAATTGGGGGACGGAGTGGTAGAGGCAGTGGTTGAGGCAGCGATTGGGAGCTGTTGAGGCAGCGATTGGGCGGGGTTGAGGCAGCTGTTGAGGCAGCTTTTGGGACTTTGAGGCGCGTTGGGGCGTGGGGGCACTTTTGGGGGCTGCTTTTGGGGCAGCAATTGAGGCAGGGGTTGGGGCAGCTGTTGAGGCGTGATTGGGGCAGGGGGTGAGAGCGTTGAGGCAGCGATTGAGGCAGGGGGTGGGCAGTGTTGAGGCACGATTGAACAGGGGGTTTGAGGCGCGATTGGGGCAGGGTTGAGGCAGCTGTTGGGGCAGCTTTGAGGCAGGTTGAGGAGGGGAAAAAGGCAGGGGTTTGAGGCAGCGATTGAGGCAGTGGGTGAGGCAGCTTTTGGGGGCTGCTTTTGAGGCAGCGATTGAGCATTTTTGGGGGCGCTGTTAGGCAGCGTTGAGGCAGGGGGTGGGGCACTTTTGGGGGCAGCGATTGGGGCAGTGGTTTAGGGCGCTGTTGAGGCACGTTGAGGCCGGGGGTGAGGCAGCTTTGAGGCATGGTTGAGGCAGTGTTTGAGGCAGTGGGTGAGGCAGCTTTTGGGGCAGCGATTGAGGCAGTGGGGGGGCGCGTTGAGGCAGCGATTGAGACAGGGGTTAGGCAGCTGTTAGGCAGCATTGAGGCAGGGGTTAGGAGCTGTTGGGGCGCTTTGAGGCGAAATTTGGGGCAGTGGTTGGGGCAGGTTGGGGCAGCTTTGGGGGCGCGGGTGAGGCAGCTGTTGAGGTAGCGATTGAGGCAGGGTTGAGGAGCTGTTGAGGCAGCGATTGGGCAGTGGGTGAGGCACGATTGGGGCAGGGTTTGAGGGCAGCTGTTGGGGCACGATTGGCAGGGTTGAGGCACTATTGAGGCACGATTGAAAAAGTGGGGAGGCAGCATTTTGGGGCATTTTGAGGCAGGTTGAGGCAGTGGTTAGGCGCGGTTGAGGCAGTGGTTTTTAAATAACTCAGTTATTAATATAATAAACATTTTTTTAATAATAGTCTTTTTTATTTAAAAAATATATTTTTAAACCCCTTTGAGGTCGACAGGCCCTCTCCGAGACTCGTCTCAGGTCGCCAATTTAAAAAAAAAAAAAATTATGAAAAAAAAAGAGAAAACTTTTTTCCCGATCATAATGAACCAAAATTAAAAGAAATTTTTATGGAAAACTTAGGAATTAGCTCTCGCGAAAATAGCGGTCTCGGGGATTTTAGCATCGGCGATTTTTGCCCCTTTGAGCCCCATTTTCGGCCAATTTTACTGCACTTCGACAAAAAACAGAATATTTCACTGACTCCATTTTTTTTATCGAAAGAGGCAAGAAACCACCATTTACAAAATAAAGATTTATTGTTATGCAGACACGCATTGTGAAAAAAAAGGGAAACTAATTTGGCACACTTTTAAAAGAATATTAGACTACCCGTTGAGTGTACTGGGGCGCTTGGCAGATTTGTTTAAATTTTGAACTTTTTGGTAAAAATCAACATTTCGCTAAATTTTTATCATTTTAAGGACTTTTCATTGTAAAACCTCAAAACATTTTCAATTTCTGTAATATGTCTTCCCTTCTATAAATGAGCCAAGAAAACAGAAACAACAATAAATACCAACGAAAAAACAGTGCAAAGTTGCTGTTTTTTTCCAAAAAAAGGGCAATTTTTTTTTTCTCATTATGCACTGTTGCTGCGGGTTTTTTTTTATACTGTGACAGGACCACAAGACCCATTCTTTCATATTGGCCTCCCAGCTTTCCCCCACTAGTTTTTGGGGCGTAAAAAATTTTATGCGTACTGTCTAAAAAACCCCTGGTTCGTAACCCGACTAGTAGGGCCAAAAACCCTCAAAGGGGTTAAAATACCACCCCTCAACCACTGAATTTTTGTAAATTTTTGGGAAAGAGCGGGGAAAACAATGCTCCTCCACAAAAAACAAACCCACACGACGATGTTAAACCACTTCCTCGTATTTTGACAAATTTTCCCTTTTTCAGTTATTTGATTATTTTATTTTATTATTATTATTTTTATTATTATTTTTATTACTCTTTTTATTTTAGCAACAGAAATGTTTTGATTCTTTGCTTTTCAAGGTAAAACTGAGCACTGTCCAATACCCCGTCCCAAATAGCCATTCCAATATGAGTCATGAATGGGTTTACTTATTTATACTGTAATTTTTAAAAGCAAATAATGAACAAAAAAAAACACCACCACACGAGTGGTGGGGGGCTGGTGCCCGTTGCGGGGTCGGTGGGGGGGTAAATAGGGGGCCGCATGGTTTTAGGAAGTGGTGGGGGGCATTGGGGAGGCATGGTGGGTCTGTGGTATTAATAAAAACTGTTTTTTAAAACAAAACATTAATATTTTGTACAATTTTCGACGTTTTTTGTTTTTAAAGATTGTTCATGGTTCAAAAAAAGTTAAGGAAGCAGATTGTATTATTTCCCAAATATATTGGGGCACCCAAAAATTCACGGGTTTTTTAACATTCGCGAGGTCTTGATCCCCTACTTTTGCGAATGTTGAGGGGGACCTTATTTGATGGGTTTTGTCTCCACCACCCTTATATAACTTAATTTAACCTGACCTAATGTAACCTAAAGGAAATTCCAGGAAAGGAACTTCTAAACTTTAATCTGTATCTCTTAACTCAGTCTGACCTGTAAGTCAAGAGTTATGACCCAGGTCATTTTGAAGTCACAGTAGAATAGGCATATCCTGGACCATCATAGCTTAGGTGATAAGAGTTTATTCTTTGACAATGTTATATCTGATAGTAACACTCTTGCTATTACAACACTCTAATTCTAGCTTTATATATTGTAATGTTCTATGTATGAACTCTTTTTGAATTTTGCTAATGTGATATTTTGCATTTTAGATGAAGAAAAAGGTGAAGAAAATCGACTACGACTGGGCTACACCCTGTATACTAAATTCTGGTCACTCCAAGACTTCTTCAGAAACCCAGTTCAGTGTTTTCAAAAGGCACCTTGGAAGATGTTCACTGTGGTCAGTAACTACATGATAGAGTTAACACTATACTTTTACATAGCTCACTTTACAGGCTAAGGTTTATTTTCCTGCTCTGGTACATTTTAAAGCCCAGTTCTTTATAAAATATACTATCCTCTCTGGGACTGGATTCATAACAGGCAACTAACACCCATTTACTATTAGGTGACCAAGGGCAACAGGTGTCTTACCATTACGAGAATAAAATCTTGGCACTTGGGGTAGTGAGCTGAGCGCTTTCTCATGGGTATGCTAATGCTGCAGATGTGCAGCATGAATCTTAGTCCCAGTTTTGTTTCTTCAAGTGCCTTCCTTTCTCAACACATTGCTTAATGCTATAATCTTAAGGACACTGACTTGACCTTGGCAATAAATGTTGTACACACACATGCACAATTTTCTCATTGGGTTGTTGCTGTCCTGTGTTCTTGTTGGAGAATGTAATAAATTGTCATTATCCAAGCATCTGCTTGCTGGTAGTTTTATTATTAATTTTTTATTTCAGTATTGTGGAGATGTTTTAGAAGCATTTAGAAGTTTCAAGTTGGATAATGTCCAGAGCAGTGGAAGTGGAGGGGCTCATCTCACTCGTACATTATCTGAGCCGACACATTCGAATGAAAGTTCCAGCTTGCAACCCCAGGTAGGTATCTTTGTTATACAGCAAAACTAATTTTAAAGAAAATCTTCTGTTATCAATTTCCTCATTTTTAAATATTTCTAGGGTCATGTAGGATTGTGAGAGGCTTTTTTTTTTTATTAACAAAACTGGATATACAAGTAGTGTACTGCTACCCTATTCTATGGAGAGTTTACAGCCACATGACCTGAGCCATGGTGGCCTGTATGCTGGTGAGCAAATATGTCATTTTCTTTCAATAATACTGGTCTTCAGTCAAAATGCTTTGCAAATAAAACTAGTCATTCTTTACTATTCTTTGGCCACTGAATGCAGATTTTTTTTTTTTTTTTGTTAACACATCGGCCATTCCCCACCAAGGCAAAGTGGCTGGAAAAAGAAAAACTTTTGCCATCATTCACTCCATCACTATCTTCCCAGAGGTGCACTTACACTACAGTTATAAAACTGCAACATTAACACACCTCTTTCAGAGTGCAGGCACTGTACTTCCCATCTCCAGGACTCAAGTTCGGCCTGCTGGTTTCCCTGAATCCCTTCATAAGTGCTGCCTTGCTCACACTCCAACAGCACGTCAAGTCCTAAAAACCATTTGTCTCCATTCACTCCTAATTAATATGCTCATGCATGCTTGCTAGAAGTCCAAGTCCCTCTCACACAAAACCTCCTTTACCCCCTCCCTCCAGCCTTTCATAGGCCGACATCTACCTCGCCTTCCCTCCACTACAGATTTATACACTATCAAAGTCATTCTATTTTGTTCCAGCCTCTCTACATGTCTGAACCACCTCAACAACCCCTGCTCATCCCTCTGGATAATAATTTTGATAATCCCACACCTCCTCCTAATTTCCAAACTACGAATTCTCTGTATATATTCACACCACATTTTGCCCTCTGACATGACATCTCCATTGTCTCCAGCCTTCTCCTTATTGCAACATTCACCACCCATGCTTTGCATCCATATGAGAGCGTTGGTGTAACTGCACTTTCATACATTCCCCTCTTTGCTTCCATGGACAAAGTTCTTTGTCTCCACAGACTCAGACTCCTCAGTGCACCACTCACCTTTTTCCCCTCATCAATTCTTTGAGTCACTTCATTTTTCATAAACCCATCTGCTGACACATCTGCTCCTAAATATCTGAAGAGATTCACCTCCTCCATACTCTCTCCCTCCAGTCTAATATCCCATCTTTTGTTACCTATTTTTTTTGTTTTCCTCATCACCTTACTCTCTCCTATATTCACTTTTAATTTTCTTCTTTTACATACCCTACCCAACTCATTCACCAACCTCTGCAACTTCTCTTCAGGATCTCCCAAAAGCACAGTGTCATCAGCAAAGAGCAACTATGACAGCTCCCACTTTGTGTTAGATTCTTTATCTTTTAATCCCACACCTCTTGCCAACATCCAAACATTCAGCTGAGCATTCACTTCTCTTCTGAAGGTAATAAAACAAAAATTACAAAATTTGATGGAAAATTGACAAAACTGTGCTCTCGCAAATTTTGCTGCATCAATGATATTTACACATTGGTGATTTTGCCCATTTCGACTCCTATTTTAGGCCAATTACGCTATTCCAATCGACCAAATTCTTAGCTAGTATCACTTCTATTTTATCGATTGAGCACAAGAAACTGCCCAATCAACTATTTCAACTACCCAATCAAGTTATCAGAAATTGGTAATGTGGCCAATTTCACACAAAGTTCATAATATTCCAATTTCGAAGTAGGGTCCAGAATAAACAATGCAGGCATTCCGGCATTGCAGGCATTCCGGTGAGAGTGGCTACTCTCACCGCCGTTGCCCAGCAGTGAGAGTAGCCACTCTCATTGCTGAGGTCCAGGTAATAAACCCTGGAGATTAACATAACATACTAAAATAATATTTCCTCTGTTTATTAGTTATGTTTCCAGGCTTTAAAAATTAATTCCACTTTGATTTTTTATTCACATAATGAATTTTATTCACACCAAAAAATAGAAGATTTACTGTTATGCAATATTGTAATAATTGTATAAATAATATCAGCACATTTGTAAATGCACATTAGACCTGCAAGCTGACGTGTATTGGGGCATGACGTTATTTGTTTACTCTTGAACATCGGCAAAAATTTAAACATTTCTGCTAGTTTGAGCTCACTTCAAGCCATTTTCAGTACTAAAACCAATCAAAACCATCTCCATTTCTGTTATATATCTACCATTCTATCAAGTGAGACCAAGAAACCATGAATACAACCATAAAAATACACCACAAAGTCTCTGTTTTAATAAAAAATCACAGTCTCAGTTTTTTTATCATGCACTGCATGCTGCAGGATTTGTTTTATATGGTGCACACTTACCACATAGATGCATTCTCTCATATCTAGGCCCAGATTTACCACTCACAGCTTATCTGAGTGAGCTGAGCTCATGGCATAGAACTATGGCTTGGACCTTGGCTTCAAAGCCATAGAATTATGGGAATGACCCTCAAAGGGCTAATAACTCTCCTCTCCAACTTTTAACCCTTTCAGTGTCCAAAGGCCAAATTTCAAAGTGCACTAGTGTCCAAGAATTTTGTTATTTTTTCTTATGAAATGGTAGAGAATTTTTTTCTGAAGGTAATAAAACAAAAAGTATGAAATTTGATGGAAAATTGCCGAAATTATGCTCTCGCAAATTTTGATGTGTCAGCGATATTTACGCATCGGCGATTTTGCCGATTTTGACTCCATTTTAGGCCAATTATATTACTCCAGTCGACCAAATTCTTAGCTATTTCACTAGTATACTTCTATTCTATCTATTGAGCACAAGAAATTACCAAGTCAACTGTTTCAACTACAAAATAAAGTGATCAGAATTTGGTAATTTGGCCAATTTAATGCAAAGTTCAAAATATTCTAATTTCAAAATAGGGTCCAGAATAAACAATGCAGACATTCCTGGAACTAAACTAAACATTTTCTCTGTTCATTAGGTACATTTTCAGGCTTTACAAATGAATTCCATTTTTATTTTTTATTCACATAATGAATTTTTATTCAAACCAGAAAATAGGAGATTTACTGTTAAGCAATACTGTAATAATTGTATAAATGATATCACCACATTTGTAAACATATATTAGACCCACCAGCTGTCATGTATTAGACTTGTGAGCTCATTTGTTTACTCTTGAACGTCGGGGAAAATTTAACATTTCTGCTATTTTGAGCTCAGTTTCAACCCATTTCCATTATTAAAACCAATCAAAATCATCTCTATTTCAGTAATATATCTTCCATTCTATCAAATGAGACCAAGAAATCGCAAATACAACTATAAAAAACATACGAAAAAGCACTGCAAAGTCGCTATTTTAATAAAAAATTATGGTCTCAGTTTTTTTCTCATCATGCACTGTGCTGCAGGACTTGTTTTATGTGGTGCACACATACCACATAGATGTATTCTCTCATATCTAGGCCCAAATTTACCACTCACAGCTTATCAGAGTGAGCTGAGCTCATGGCGTAGATCTTCGGCATGGACCCCTCAAAGGGTTAACTGTCAAATCCATTCATTCCCTAGGCTTCCTCAACTTATTAATCTCACTCCAAAAATGATGCTTAAAATTGCAATTGCTTCTATGTATAAGTATATGACTCGGGCCAGTTGGTGTTATCATTAACCCAGGAAAGGGGATGGTACAGGGTAAAGGTTCTTAATTCAAATCCACATTGCAAAATTTTTCAAACTTTGCATGTAATTTCTTATAGCCTCAATGAGTAATTGTTTAAAAAATACATTCAATTTCCTTTTGCCAGTCGATTATTATTTTTTTTCAACAAACTGGCTACATCCCACTGAGGCAGGGTGACCCAAAAATAAAAATAAAAGCTTTCCTTTTCAAATTTAGTAATTTATACAGAAAGGGTTACTAGCCCCTTGCTCCCAGTATTTTAGTCACCTCTTACAACATGCATAGTTTATGGAGGAAGAATTTTCCACTTTTTGATTGTTATTATGGTCATATGAATTTTTTCAGTACCCCAAAAACCATAAAGTGAAGTATTTTTTTCTCTGAAGCACAAAATTTTTCAAGATTTGTTGACCAGTGTTATCATAAGGTGTTTAAAAGCAAAACTTCTAAAGTGTTATTCCATACAGATGGCATTAGTGTGTACATAGTTTCATTATTATGTAGTACTGCCATAACTAAGCCTACATATATTAAACTAGAGACAGGTATTCTTGTTACCTACTGTAAATATCCTGAGGACTCGGTGTAACATACGTTTGGAGACTAGAGACAGATCTACTTACAGTATTGTCAAAGGGATTAAAGTTAAAGTTTTGTGGATTTCTTGTCACATAGGCTTCCAGGAGCACGAGAAACTCAGATTCCTTTATAAATGTGTTCTAAATTCTTTTGAATATAATTTTGGTTTCTCAGATGGAAGTCAAAAAACTATTGTTCCCTCAAGGACAGTTCTTCAGTTGCAGTGAGGGGCTTTCAGTCTAAGAAATTGGCATTCCAAAGAGCCACAAAACCCAATAAGGTGTTATTAAGCAATGTGGGTAGCTACTGTAATTGCATATTTTCATGTACTTTTTATTACTATTTTACTCTCAATGTTATTCTCTTTGTTACAGGTGGACCAGTATTTTGCAAAGTACTTAACAAACCAGAAGTTGCTCGACCTTCAGTTTTCAGATACAAATTTCCGTCGTTATGTTTTACTGCAGATCTTAATCTTGGCTCAGTACTTGACCTCCAATATCAAGTTTAAACAGTAAGAATTTTTTTTACTATTTTGGCTCTGCTGGTAGTTAGTATAATCAGTTGATTGCCATCATAAGAATAAGTAATGTAGATTAAGTTTCAAAATTGAGGTTGAATAATTCACCACCCTTTCAGTATCGGCACCCCTGCTTGCAAACTTTCTCTCAGGGTCAAAGAATTAAAAAAAAAAAATTTCTTATGAAATGATACAGAATCTTTTTTCCAAAAATAATGAAACTAAAAGTACAAAATTTGATGAAAAACTTACAGAATTATGCTCTCACAAAGTTAGCAGTCTAGGCAATATTGACGCACTGGTGATTTTGCCCACTTTAAGCCCTGTTTTGGACCAATTCCATTTTTCCAGTTACCAAAGTCATAGCTATTTTGCTAGTACTTCTTTTATTCTATTGACTGAGTACAAGAAACCACTCATTTACCTATTTCAACTACCTAATAAAGTGATCAGAAATTGGTAATTTGGCCAATTTCACACAAAATTCAAGAAAGGCTAATTTCAAAATAGGGTCCAGAATAAACAATACATTCATTCCTGGCACTAAAATAACATTTTCTCTGTTCATTAGTCATGTCTCCAGGTCCCTCTTTCCATTTTGAATTTTTATTCACACAAAAAATAGATTTACTGTTATGCAGACTAATTCACTATTGTAATAATTGTATAAACAATATCAGTGCATTTGTGATCACACATTAGACTCATCAGTTGACATGTATTGGATGTGTGACGTGATTTGTTTACTCTTGAACATAGGCAGAAATTTAACATTTCTGCTACTTTGAGCTCATTTTCAAGCTACTTTCAGTATCAAAACTAATCAAAATTATCTCTATTTCTGTAATATATCTTTCATTCTATCAAATGAGATCAAGAAAATGAGAATACAACCGTAAAATCCATAAGAAAATACACTGCAAAGTCATTGTTTACTTCCAAAAACTTGGTCCCAGTTTTTTTTCTCATTATGCACTGAGTGCTGCAGGATTTTTTTATATGGTACACACTTACCACATATAGACCCATTCTCTCATATCTAGGTCTAAATTTACCATCCACAGCTTATCTGAGTGAGCTGAGCTCATGGCGTCATATTGCAGAATCGACACTGGTTTCAAAGCCATGATATAATGGGACCGACACCAAAAGGGTTAACCTGCAATTTGGAGGGGAAATTTTAGACAGTGTTATAGTCAGTCTTCAATCATTGTCACAATCAGTGTAATGCGTATGTACAGTATTAAAGACACAGGCTTTAGGTAAGCTTCTTTATTTTTTAACCCTTTCACTGTTATTGATGCCAGGGTCTGTCACATAGTTCTACATCATGAGCTCAGCTCATTCAGATAAGTTTCTTCTTCTTTCAACAAACCGGCCATATCCCACCGATGCAAGGTGGGATACGCATGGCTTACAGAGGAAGAATTCTGTTCCTCTTCCTCATGCAGATAAGAGGAAATAAACAAGAACAAGAACTAGTAAGGAAATAGAAGAAAACCCAGAGGGGTATAAATATATATGCTTGTACATAAATGTGTAGTGTGACCTAAGTGTAAGTAGAAGTAGCATGTTTCTTTCTTTCTTTCAACACACCGGCCGTATCCTACCGAGGTGGGGTGGCCCAAAAGGAAAAACGAAAGTTTCTCCTTTTACATTTAGTGATATATACACGAGAAGAGGTTACTAGCCCCTTGCTCCCGGTATTTTAGTCGCCTCTTACAACATGCATGGCTTACGGAGGAAGAATTCTGTTCCATTTCCCCATGGAGGTAAGAGGAAATAAACAAGAATAAGAACTAGAAAGAAAATAGAAGAAAACCCAGGGGGGTGTGTGTATATATATTTTTGTACATGTATGTGTATTGTGACCTAAGTGTAAGTAGAAGTAGCAAGACATACCTGAAATCTTGCATGTTTATGAGACAGAAAAAAAGACCCCACACCCTACCATCATGAAAAAAACAATTACAGGCTGCCTTTTTTACACTATTTGGCGGGAAACAGAGTACCCCCCCTGGGGGGTTTGGGCTATAAACCAACCTATCCCTTGGATTCAGTAAGCTGTGAGCTGTAAATTTTGGCCTAGATAGGAGAAAATAAAGTCTGTGCGGGGGGAGTGTGAAACAGAATTAAAAAACCCTTTGCCCCCTTAGTGCATGATAGGTAAAGCAAAACCCCTGATCAAATTTTTTTTTTTAACCCTTTCAGGGTCCGTCCCGTAATCAGGGTGGTCAGGGGAGTGTCCAAACCGAGATCTACCCCAAAAAATTTTAGCCCCGTAAAATTTTAGGGCGAAAGCGCTCTTAGGCCTAAAAGTGGGGAAGGGGGCCCCTCGCCGTGGGTGTGCCCCAAATAAACAAAAAATCTAGGCGCCTGCATAGCATTGGGGGAACGCCGGCTCGGGTAAACCCTTGTTAACCAGGGCCTCGTCGAAAGTCACTTCCACCCCCCGGAAATTTTTGGGACCTCCTTTTTCCTGTCTGTTTTTCTGACACGAGGGGAAGGGGAAATGAAAAACGAATTTTTGGCTTTAAATAATTTAGTGACCGAAAAAAAATGACCAGGATATCGATAAAAGTGCAAAAAAACCCCACGATCCTCGCCCTTTCTCCCTCGGGTTTTGGGAAACCCGTGACTAAAAGGGTTTCCGGGTTTCCAAAACGAAAGAAGAAAACTAATTTTCCCCCTTTGGCCCTTTGGCCCTTGACTTCAGTAATGACGATGTTTTCTGACGGGATTGTGATTTTTTTTGCGCTCGACTTAATTCGGTAGTGTTTATGGGGAAAAACATATTCACCGGGGAAGCGCCCTTTTGGGTTCCCGCCGAGGGCGCTCGGGTTTTGGAAAACCCTATGCTTTGCCCAAGGGGAGGGTACATCCCGGATCCCACCCCGGGAGAAACATCCCGGGGGGCCCTCCCCTTTTTTTTAGGTAGTGATAGTGAGGATTTTGTGGTACATTTGGCTTTGGATGGGCCCGGGATCAGTGGTGGTTTAGGGGGGCTGGGGGGTGGTATTTGGCACCGCATGCGTGATCACTTGCCACGGGGGGGAACCCACGTTTGGGGGACTCGTCAGTTAAAAGGGGAAAAAGCGGAGCGTTCCCCCCAGGCCCCCCCCAAAACCACCCGAAAAACCCAGCCTATATGCCCAGTCCACCAAAAAAAACGATCGGGGTTTGGCAGAAAAATCCCCAATTTTTTTCCCCACCCCCAACCACTTTGATGACTCTAAAAGGGGAAATTTTCTACCTCCCTGTCCCCTGGAACCACAGCCAAGAACTGGAATTCTTTGAATTATTCTTTGACCAGCCATTGATGGAAATTTTGGGTCGGGGAAAGTAATAAGTTTTTTTCAGTCCCACCTTTGGCAAATACGATCTTACCACACATTTAAAGCCCTACACAGGGGGAAAAGAGACGAGTTGCAGAAATGTATTTGTTTTTTTTGGAAACAATAATGCTTATGCCTCACTTTCTATAAGCAAAATATAAAAGCTTTTGGTTTCCACGGGATTGGCAAATTTGTCCCCCACCTTCAGTGAAAAAATACCAGTAAAACAGGTTTTTTTTAAATTTAAAAGGGTATTTCACTTCTCTGACAAAACCAGGCCTGACGAATTGACTTTTTAAATAAAGATTAGAAATTTTTTAGTATCTCAAACAAAATTTTCGGATATACTTTTATCCATTCAAGAAACCCTTTTAATTGACGAGTCTTTGATTTTGTTTAAAGGTAGCCCGCCCTTCAAAACAGAAAATACTGAGGGAAGAGGAAACCCCCCTTTGGGATAAAATTGTTTGTACTCTGTGATTGTGGGCAGTTGGGGCCCGGTGTTGGAAATTGTTTTATACACGGGAAGTAAAACATTTTAAAGTACCAAAATTTATTGGGTATATCAGGGGGACGTTAAATTGGAAAAAACATGGGTGGCACCCTTTTTGGTAAAAGGGGCCCAAAATTTTATAACCCATAACTGGTAAAACAAGCCCATTCTCAGTGTTTTTATTTCGAAATGAACAAGACAGATTGTGGGGGAACCCGTGGGATTCTAAAACGAAAAAATATGCCCAGGGGTCAAAAGCAGGTGTTCGTGGTTTTTGGCGTGCGGTGGGTTTTCTGCCAAAGACCCTCATGGCATTTTCGGTGGCATGACAAACGAGATGTCACAATTTTTTACAAAACCCTTCACCGTAATGGAAAAGCCAAAAAAGTTGGGAAAGTTTTTAAAGTGACTAATGAACGTAATTTGAAAACCAGTTTAAAAGTGATTGATTATACAAAAAACATGCTCTTGGGGTTAAAAAGGGGTGACCTGCCCGAATTGGGTTTTTTTGACTGTGTATTTTAAAGGTTTCAAGTGGTACAGAAACTTTTCTTCCAATTTTCCCTGGACATTTTAATGCTGAATTGGGGGGGAATTTAAAATGTCCAAATAAAAAAACTGGTAACAGACCCCGTATGGTGAATTTTTTTTTGTTGTTTTTCAGACAATTTTAAAAATGAAGTACCAGGGTTTAAAAACACCTGCAATCAACATGGTCCTCGAATTCTTTACAATATACCCAAGCGTTTGGGGGAGAGAAGGGGATATTTATAATACAGTTTCCCTTTAACTCAAAAGAATTTGTCAGAAGAATGCATTGTCTGTGCACAAACAAAAAGACGGCCCAAAAAAAGACGCAAAAGAAAACTCGGTTTATGTGTAGGAAAGTAAGGTGCCTCTGTGCATGGTGCCTTGTTTCAAGGGGTTCCCCAAGCTCCAGCAGTTCTAAAACCATGTCCAATGATTGTAAATATGTAAATATATGATAGAACATTAGTATTATACAAGATTTGTGCATGTTTATTGTAATAAACAACAGTGGTAAACAATAATATGATAATAACTTTAGTGCAGTTATTGTGTTCAATACAGTGAGTATATATATATCAATTATATACAGTATTGGTCTCTCAGGCCCCAAATGTTAGTAGGAATAGAAAAAAATTGGAAAAGAAAAGAAAAAACAACTAAGACAACAAAATAATATAATACGCGTATGTTGAATTCGTCGATGTTGCCGCCACCACATCATTTTCTACAAACTTCTTGGCACTGTATCTCGGTAAGTACTGATCAGATTCTAATTTTTTTTTGTTTTATTACCTTCACAAAAATATGCTCTTTAATTCTGTAAGAAAAAATAATTTTTTTTTTTTTTCAAAATTTCTTGGACACTGGTGCGTGACTTCAGATTTTGGCCTTGGACCCTGAAAGGGTTAAAATAGTGGCTTTGAGGTGTTTTCTAAGATGGTTTTATAGCTTTATTTTAAGTTTCTTGGTATTATCTGATAGAATGGAAGATATACTACTGAAATAGAAATAATTTTCATTAGTTCCAGTAATGGAAGTAGCTTGAAATTGGCCTCAAAGTAGTGGAAATAATTGATTTTTGCCAATTTTCCTAAAGATGGGTAAGGCCCCCTACCACACCCCTGTCTGTTTTATAGGTTTTTACGAAGTCTGACTAAATTATTGGAACACTGCGAACCATGACCAATCATTCTTGGTTATACAGTGGACCCCCGGTTAACGATTTTAATCCGTGCAAGAGGGGTAATTGTTATGCGAAATAATCGTTATGTGAATGAATTTTCCCCATAAGAAATAATGGAAATAAAATTAATCCGTGCAAGACACCCAAAAGTATGAAAAAAAAAATTTTACCACATGAAATATACATTTTCCCACACACAAAGAGAAGGATACATGCACAATAGTAGAGTAGTACATGCACAGTATATATTGTGCATGTACTAGTCTACTAAATGAAGAATAAATGACACTTACCTTTATTGAAGATGCAGCAATGACTGATGAGACACTGTGTTTCCCGGGGGTGCCTTTTCCTCCTGAGTACTGTAGGTCCTGTTTGGCATTTTCTTCCAGAACAGGCCTTATCACACTGTGTATGCCACTAACGATTCTTAAATCTCTCAAACCAACCTTTGCTGGCTTTAAATTCACCAATATGAGCACTAGTTCCAGGCATTTTTCCCTGTTCACCTGGGTGTTAGTCGACTTGTGTGGGTTGCATCCTGGGAGACAAGATTAAGGACCCCAATGGAAATAAGTTAGACAGTCTTCGATGACACTGACTTTTTTTGGGTTATCCTGGGTGGCAAATCCTCTGGGGTTAATTGTTTCTTGTATTCTCAATAAGCCACACCAACAACGGTGCTACAGCAGCAGCAGCAGCTGACAGTGCAGCAGCAGCAGCAGCTGTACCACCAATAGTAGCGATGGTTGATTGGGGTTTTATTATACAACCTGGCCAGCTCGGAGACATGCACTCCCACTTTCATACTTATCAATGATCTTTTTCTTCATCTCTATTGTAATTCTCACCCTTATTGCTGTAGGGTTGGCACTAGAAGCTTTCTTGGGGCCCATGGTCACTTATTTTCCCAGAAAAAGCACCGAAAACACTGTAATAATACGAAATATTCCGATTGTATGCTTGGATGTTACCGCGAGGCTGGCTGGTAAACAATGCCACCGGGGGACAAAAAACCCTTTTTTTTAAAAAGGGAAAAATTCCCCCTTTTTTAAAAAGGGGAATTTTTAAAATAATTTTTTTGGGGTTTTTCCCCAAAAATTAAAATTAAAATTTTTTTTCCCCCAAAAAGGGAAAAAAAATTTTTAAAAAGAAAAAAATTTTCCCCCAAAAAAAAAAAGGGGAAAAAAAAGGGAAAACCAGATTTTTTTTTTGGGGGGGAAAAAAAATTTTTTAAATTTTTTAAAATGAAAAACCCCCAAAAAAATTTTTGGGGGCCTTTTTTTTTTAAATTTTTGGGGGGGCCCCCCCGGGGTTTTTTTTTGGAAAACCAAAACCCCAAAACCTCCCCCCGGGCGGGTTAAATTCACCAAAAAACCCCCCCCAAAATTTTTTTTTTTGGGGGGTTTTTTTGGGGGGCCCCCCGGGGAAAAAATTTAAAACCCCTTTAAATAATTTTTTCCCCTTTTTTTTTTTTTTGGGGGGGCCCCTTTTTTTTGGGGGCCGGGATTTTTCCCCAAAAAAAAGGGGGGGAAAAAAAAACCCCTTAAGGGAAAATTTTTACCCCAAAACCAAAATTTTTTTAAACCCCCCAAAAAAAATTTTTTTTTTTCCTTTTTTTTTTTTAAAAAAACCCCCCCTTTTTCCTTTGGGTTCCCAAAGGGGGGGCCCCAATTTTTTTAAAAAAGGGAAAAAAAATTTTTTTTGGGGTTTTTTTTTTTTTGGGGAAAGGAAGGAAAGGGGGGAAAAGGGGGGGGAAAAAAGGGGGGTTTGGAAAAATTTTTTTTGGGTTTTAAAATTTTTTTTTAAAGGAATTTTTTTTTTAAAAAAATTTTGGGTTTTTTGGGGGTTTTTTAATTTTTTTAAAAATTTTTAAAAAATTTTTTTTTTGGGGGGGCCAAAAAAAAAAAAAGGGTTGAAAAATTTAAAATTTTTTTTTGGGGGGGGGGGTTTTTTTTTTAAAAGGGGGTTTTAAAGGGGGTTTTTTTTTTTTTTTAAAAAAACCCCCCCCTTTTTTTTTTAAAAAAAAAAAATTTTTTTTTTTTTCCCCTTTTTTTTTTGGTTTTTTTTTTTAAAAAATTTTTTTTTTTGGGGGAAGGAGGAAAAAAAAAGGGTTTTTTTGGGGGTTTAAAAAAAAAAAACCAAATTTTAAAAAATTTTTTTTTAAAAAAAAAAAAAAAAAGGGGGGGGGGGGGGGGGGGGGGGGGGGGTTTTTTTTTTTTTTTTAAATTTAAAAAATTTAAAAGGGAAATTTTTTTTTTTTTCAAAAACCCAAAAAAAATTTTCCAAAATTTTTTGGGGGGGTTTTTGGGGGTTTTTTTTTTGGGGGAATTTTTTTGGGGGTTTTTTTTTTTAAAAAAATTTTTTTTTTAAAAAAATTAAAAAAAATTTTCCCCCGGGGAAAAAAAAAACCCGGGGCCCCTTTTTTTAAAAAAAATTTTTTAAAAAAAGGGTTTTTTTTTTTCCTTTTAAATTTTTTTGGGGGCCCCAAAAAATTTTTTTTGGGGAAAAAAAAAAGGGGAAAAAAAAAATTTTTTTTTTGGGGGAAAAAAAAATTTTTTTTTTTTTCCCCGGGGGCCCAAAAAAATTTTTTTTTTTTTTTAAAAAAAATTTTTTGGGGGCCCAAATTTTTTTTTTTTGGGGGGTTTCTTTTTTTTTAAAAAAAAAGGGGTTTTTTAAAAAATAGGGGTTTTTTAAAAAAATTTTTTCCCAAAATTTTTTTTTTGGGGCCCCTTTTTTTTTCCCCCCCAAAAAAAAGAAAAAATTTTTTTTAAAAAATTTTTTAACTTTTTTCCCTTTTTTTTTTTTTTTTCCCCTTTTTTTTTTTGGGGGGTTTTTAAATTTTCCCAAGTTTTTTTTTCCCCCCTTTTAAAAAAATTAAACCCCCCAAAAAACCCCCCCCCCCAAAAAATTTTTTTAAAAAAAAAAAAAATTTTTAAATTTTTTTTTATTACCCCCTTAAACCCCCCCCTTTTCCCTTGGTCCCCCCCTTTTTTAAAAAAAAATTTTTTAAAAACCAAAAAACCCCCCCCCCTTTTTTTTTTAAAAATTTTTTTTTTCCCCCCCCCCCCCCCCCAAAAAATTTCCCCTTTTTTTCCCCCCCCCTTTTAAAAAATTTTTTGGGAAAAAAACCCCAAAAACCCCCCCCCCTTTTAAACCTTTTTTTTTAAAAAAAATTTTTCCCCCCCCTTTTTTTTTTTAAACCCCCCCCCCCTTTTTTTTTTTTTCCCCCCCCAAAAAAATTTTTTCCCCCAAAAAAAAAACCCCCTTTTTTTTTTTCCCCCCTTTTTCCCCCTTTTCCCCAAAATTTCCCCCAAAACCCCCCCCTTTTTTTAAAAAATTTTTTAAAACCCCTGGTTTTCCCCCCTTTTTTTTTTAAAAATTTTTTTTTAAAAATTTTTTTTTCCCCTTAATTTTTTTTAAACCCCCCCCTTTTTTTCCCCCTTTTTTTTCCCCTTTTTTTTTAAAAAAAAACCCGGCTCCCTTTTTTTTTTTTTTTTTCAAAAAAAAAAAAAAGGGGGGGGGGGGGGGGGGGGGGGGGGGCCCCGGGGGGGGGGGGGGGGGGGGGGGCCCCCGGGGGGGGGGGGAAAAAAAGGGGGGGGGTTTGGGGGGGGGGGGGGGGGCCCCCAAAGGGGGGGGGGGGGGGGGGTTTTTTAAAAAAAAATTTTTTCCCCCCCCTTTGTTTTTTTTAAAAAAATTCCCTTTTTTTTTTTAAAGGGTTTTTTTTCTTTTTTTTTTTTTTTTTTTTTTTTCTTTAAAAAAGGGGGGGAAAATTTTTTTTTTTTTAAAAAATTTTTGGTTTTAAAAAAGGGGGGAAAATTTTTTTTTGGGGGTTTTTTTTTGGGGTTTTTTTTTAAAAAGGTTTTTTCCTTTTTTTAAAAAGTTTTGGGTTTTTTTTTTTTTTATTTTTTCCTTTTCAGTTTTTTTTTTAAAAAAAAATTTTTTAAAAAAAAAAAAAAAAGGGGGGGGGGAAAAGGGGGCCCAAAAAAAAAAAAAAAAAAAAAACCCGGGCCCTTTTTTTTTTTAATTTTTTAATTTTTTTTAAAGGGGGAAATTTTTTTTTAAAAAAAAATTTTTTAAATTAAAAAAGGGGGGTTTTTTAACCAAGAAAAAAGGGAAAAAAAAAATTTTTTTTAAAAAAAAGGGAATTAGAAAAAAGGGGGGAAAAAGGGGGAAAACCCAAAAACCCGGGGGTTTTTTTTCGTTTTTAAATTTTTTTTTTTTGGGGGGGGAAAAAAATTTTTTTGGGGTTTTCCCCCAAAAAAAAAAATTTTTTTAAATTAAAAAAAAAAAATTTTTTTTTGGGTTAAAGACTTTGGGTTTTTGGGGTTTGGGAAAAAAAATTTCCCCCCCCCCCCCCCTTTTTTCCCCCCCCCAAAGCCCCCCTTTTTTTTCCCAAAAAAAATTTTTTTTTTCAACACACCGGGCCCCCCTCCCACCGAGGCGGGGTGGCCCAAAAGGAAAAACGAAAGTTTTCCTTTTGGGATTTAGTAATATAAAACAGGAGGGAAAGGGGTTTGTAGCCCCTTGCTCCTGGCATTTTTTCGCCCCCCCTTACAACACGCATGGGTTACCAGGAAAAATTTTTTGTTCCATTCCCCTGGGGGGTAAGGGGGAAAAAAAACCCAAAAATAAGAACTAAAAGAAAAAAAGAAGAAAACCCAGGGGGTGTGTATATATAAAAGCTTGTTTCATGTATATTTTGTGGCCTTTTTTGGAAGTGGAAGTAGCAAAAATACCTAAATTTTTCATTGTATTGGTGACCCCCCAAAAAAAAAGGGCCCCCAGGAACCACCATCGTGTTTTTCAATTTTTTTGGTTCCGTTTTTTCACCCCACTTGGCCCGGGCGGGGTAGTACCTTTCCCCGGGCGGTTTTCTGTCAAAAAAAACCCAACCCAGAAGAAATATTCATCACCGGAATTCCCGGGAAAATATTAAAATAAAATGTGTGGACCCGTATCCTTCTTTTTTATTCTTTTTTTGTTTTAATTTTTTACAAGGGAAAAAGGGATTTTCTTAAACCCATTGTTCCCCCATTTTTTTGTTTTACTTTTTCCCGGGGGAAAATTCTATTTCCCCTTTCCCTGGAAAATAAAAGGAAAAGTATAAAACAAGAAATAAGATAAAAAACAAAAAAAACTTTAGAGAGTGTGTAAAAAAATAAAATGTACATGTATTTTTAGTGTGACCTAAAATTTTTTTGAAGTAGCAAAAATTTCCTTTAAACCCCTTTCATATTTTTTGAGACAGACAAAAGGGCACCCCCAATCCTACCTTAAAGTAAAACAATTACGGGTTTTGTTTTACACTCACTTTGAGAAAGGTTGTTTAACCCCCCTGGGTGGTTGCTGTCTACCAAACCCACTACTGGGATTGGCATATTTATTGAGTGGAATTTGGGGAAACCCAATTTTGGGGATGTTTTCAAGTATTGGGAAAAGGGGTAAGGGACTAAATGTGTAAAGAGTTTTTATGAGGTTATGAGGTCAGGTTAGGGTTGTAAAAAGGGGAGACTACTTCCCGGGAAAAGTAGGTTTAGACGGGATGTGTAATTTTCCCAAAATGGTTTTTTTTAAAAATTTTTTATAGGGGGGTTGTAAGAGAAGTAAATGCTTGGGTGTTTGGGGAGGGGTGGGATTAACCCCTTAGGGCCAAGGCCACTTTTTGAAATTGGGGGGGGGGGGGGGGACCCCAAGAAATTTTTAAAAAAAAAATTTTTTTTTTTTTTTTTTTTAAATTAAAAATAAAAATTTGTGGAATTTTTTTAATAAGACCCAAAAAAAAAATTTTTTTTCGTACCTTACCGAGATACAGTGGCTGGAAGTTGACCCAAAAAAGGCGTGGTTTGGGGGCAACATCAACGGGCCTTTTTCCCCATACCCCGCATTACTTTATTTAACATTTTTTTGTAGTTTTTTCTTTTTTTTTTTAAATTTTTTTTTTTTCAAATAAATTTGGGGGCCCGAGAGGGCCCAAAACTGTATATAATGTATATATAAGAACTCACGTATTGAACAAATAACCGCACTAAAGGTTTTTTATCAATTATTGTTTTTCCACTGTTGTTTTTACATAAAAATGCCAAATCTTGTAATACTTAAAGTTCTATCATATATTTACATATTTTAAAAATTTTCTGGAAAAAGGGGTTTTTGAACTGCTGGAGTTGTTTGGGAATCCCCTTTTAAAAAAAGGCACCCAAGGGACAGAGGTACCTTTTCATTTTCCCCACAAAAAAACCCGGGGTGTCCTTGGGGTCTTTGTTTTCCGTCATTTTGTTTGTGCACAAAAGATGCATCTCTCTGGCAAAATTTTTTTCTGATTTTTAAAAGGGAAACTGTATTTTGAAAAAGATCACCTTTTCCCCTTTAAACACTTGGGTATATCCCCGAGGAGTTTGAGGCCCTTTTTGTATAAAGGGGGTTTTTTACCTGGGACTTCATTAGGGGTTGTCTGACAACAGACAAACAAAATTCACCATATGGTGGTCCCGTTGCCATCTCATTTTGGTACATAATTTTTTGCATTGAGGAAAAAGTTAAAAGTTGATGAAGATAGGGAAGCTGTGATTTCGTGTATAGGGGAAAAGGGGGAATAACATCCCTTTTAGGGGGTGGGAAAAGCCAGTTGTGAGTGTGGGGGGGAAATTCGTGAGGGAGTAGGTTTTAAAAAGAAAGGGGGTAAGGCAGCCGGGATTGATGGGATAAAAGATTTTTTTTTAAAAGTTTAAAAGCAGGTGGGGATTAAAATTTTTTGGGGTGGTTTTTTTTCCAAATTTTTTAATAAAAGAAGGAAGAGGGTAAAAGGGACCTGGGATTGGCAGAGAGCTCAAAAGTTCCTTGTATAAAGGCAAAAGGGGGTAAAAGAGTGCAAAAATTAAAAGGGGGGTAAGTCTGTTAGTGTACCTGGGAAAATGAGGTAAAAGTTTAAAAATTGAAAGAATTAAGAGTAAGACAGAAAAGGGGTAGCAGATGAACAAGGGGGCTTTAGGAAAGGTTTAAAAAAGGGGGTTTTGGGGGCCAGTTTTTTACAGTGAAAAATATAAGTGAAAAAAGTATTTAGAAAGGCTAAAGAGGTCTTTGTGGGATTTATATTTGGAAAAGGGTTTATGACAGGGGGGATAGGGGGGCAAAAGTGGCAGATGTTGCAAGGGGTAGGTGTAGGGGGGAAAGGGAAATGAAAAACAGTTTAAGAGTTTTTTTGGGGGATAGTGAGGGGTCAAATTAGAGTAGTAGGAAAGAGGGAAATTTTTTTCCCCGTAAAAGTAGGGCCTAGGAAGGGTTGGGGGGAAAGGGGGTTAAAAAGGGGGTTTTGTGTGCCCAGGGGCTTGGGGCTTTCCCGCAGGCATGCCGTGAGCGTGTTTTATAGGAGTGAATGGAAACAAATGGTTTTTTAAAAACTTTAAAGTTTCTGTTGAGTGTGAGCCAAAAATAACATTTAAAGGGATTCAGGGAAAACCCCCAGGGGGACTTGAGTCCCGGGAAAGGGAAGTACAGTGCCTGCCCCTCGAAGGGGGGTGTTAAAAGTTGCCCCTTTAAAAACCCGTAAATAAAAGCCCCCCTTCTGGCAAGACAGGGGGGGAAATGAATGAAGGTAAAGTTTTTTTTTTTTCGGGCCACCCTGCCTTGGGGGGAATCGGCCGGGTTTATAAAAATAATAAAAAAAAAAAATAGGCCTTAACAAGGATTTGTTTATTTTCCAACCCTGGTTGTTTAATATATTTATAGATGGGGTTGAAGAGAAGTAAAAGCGAGGGGCTTGGCAAGAGGCGTGGAGTTTAAAAAATAAAGAATCACACACAAAAGGGGGGTTTTTCCCCAGCTGCTCTTTGCTGATGATACTGTGCTCTTTGGGGGATTTGAAGGGAAAATTTAGAGGATTGGTGGGTTTAATTTGGGAGGGGGTGCAAAAGAAGAAAAAAATTTAAAAAGGGAAAACAGGGAAAAAGTAAGGTTATGAGGAAAAACAAAAAAAAATTTGGGGATGAAAGATTTTAATATCAATTTGGGGGGAGAGGGGTTTTGGAGGAGGTGAACGTATTCAATATTTGGGGTGGAAAGTGTTTAGCGGATGGGTCCCCATGAAAGATGAGGTGAATTTATAGAATTGATTGGGGGGAAAAAGGTGAGTGGGGCACTTAGGAGTCTGTGGAACAAAGAAAATTTGTCCCTTTAGGCAAAGGGGGGAAACTTGAAAAAAAAAAGAGGGGAAAAGTTTTACCAAGCTCTTATTTGGGTTTTGAAGCGTGGGGGATGGAAAGTTGCAGCGAGGAGAAGGCTGGAGGGAGTGAAAATGTCATGGGCTGAAGGGGGAATGTGTGGGGTGAAAAAAATTTAAAGCAGAGAATTCGTATTTGGAAATTAGGAGGAGGTGCGGGAAATTTCCAAAAATGTTTTCCCCCGAGGGCTGAGGAAGGGTTGTTGAGGGGGTTCGGAAAAATGAGAGAGAATGGAAACGAAACGAATGACTTCAAAATTTTATCACTGAAATGGGAAAGGGAAAACGGGGTAGGGGTTTGGCCCAGGAAAGGTTGGGGGGGGGGGGTTGGGGGGGGGTTTTGGGGGGGAGGGGTTTTTACCCCCGGGGTTTACGTGGGTTTTTTAGGGGGGGGGGAATGGGCAAAGTTTTTTAAACGACGTGCGGGGGGCCAAAAGGGCATTTATGAAAGGGAGGGCCCCGGGAAAGGGGCCCGGTTGGCCTGGGGGGGAGGGGGGGGGTACCCCGTTTCCCGCCCCCGGGAGGGGGTTAAATGTTGGGAGTGGGTGTAAAGGGCCCCCTTCCCCCGGGGGGAAAAGGGGGGGGATTGAAGGAAAAATTTTTCTTTTCGTGGGGGGAACCCGGGGGGGGGGGGGGTCCCCGGAGGTGTTTTAAAAATTTTTTTCTTTCATTTAACTTTTTTTTTTCCCCATGAGATGGAAGGAAAATTAACAAAAGGTTTTTAAACTTGAAACCCTTTAGGGGGCAAAGTAACAAAGAAATTGGGCAGGCCACTTTGGGCCAAAAAGGGCCGCATTTTGGGGGGTTAATTTTTTAAAATGTCCCCCCTTTTTGGAAACGTTATTAGTAATGATTAAACTTTTTGGGCCCCCCTGCCCCCTTTCGGACCGTGTTTTAATAAAAAAATAATTTTTCTTTGGCCCCCGAAAAGCCTTGGGAAAATTTTATGGCCCCGTAAAAACCGCACGTCAAAAAAACCAATTTTTGCCCTTGAACCGGCATTTTTTTAAATTAAACAAATGTCCACCAATCTTCTTGTACTCGCAAGAAATTTTACTTGGGGAAAAAGGGTTTTTAAATGTTAAACCGGGTTTTTTTATGCCCCTTACCAAGATAATCCTCACTTCTCCCTAAAGGGGGGGGGGGGTTGGGGGGGGGGGGGGGGGGGTGCCCCCCTTTTTTGGGTTACCCCAAAAAACTCTGGTTAAACTTTTCAGGTTTTTTTTTACCTTCCCCAAAGTATTTTTAACAACCAATACCCCAAAAAACCGGGCCCCAAAAATTTCCCCCAGTCACAGAAAGGGACAGTTTTAACCAAAAAGGGTTTTCCCCTTGCTTGGGAATACTGGTTAATGGGCAAACCTACCCTTTTAACAAAAACAAAGGGCTCGTCAATTACAAGAAACTTGAATGGATTAAAAGTTTCATGCCCGAACTTTTGTTTGGGAAACCTTTAAAAAAATTTCTATTCTTGTATAAACCCTTTTCCCTTTTGTAAAGGCCCCGGTTTTTTTCAAAAGAAATTTCAACTACTAAGGGAAAATAAACCTGTTCACGGGGTATTTCAAATGAAAAACCCGGGGAGAAAATTTGCCCATCTGTGGAACCCGTATGCTTTTTTATTATGCTTATTGACATGAGGCTTAAACATTATTGTTGCAAAAAACAAATTTCATTTCTGCAAAAGTCGTCTTTTTTCCCCGGTGTTTGTCTTGGGCTGTTGGATATGAACTATTTGCCAAAGGGTACCAAAATACCCCCTTTCTTTTCCCGACCCAAAAGTTTCCATCATGGGTGGTCAAAGAATAGTTTTTGAAGAAATTCCAGTTAATTTGCAAAGGTTTTTCCCAAGGGGGCAAGTTGGTAGAATTCCAAATTTTTAAAAGTCATCAAAATGGGGGGCTTGGGGAAAAAAATTGGGGTTTTTTCTGCCAATCCCAGAAACGGTTTGGGTGGTGGATTTCCGGCAAACATAGGTGGTTGTGCGGTTGTTTTTTGGTTGTGGGGGCTGGTGGCGATGCCCGCTTTGTCCTTTAACTGGGGGAGTCAGCCCGCGTTGGGGCCCACCTGGGTGGTGAGTCACGCATGGCCGTGCACTACCATCACCCAAAACCCAAACCCTCTACTGATGCCTGTGGTCCCTTTCCCTGCCAAGTGTAGCCACATCCCTCCTCACTATCATATCTATACCGGTTTTAGGGGCCAAAGGGGGTGTTTCTCCGTTCCCTGGGCATGGCTTTTGGGGACACTACTGGAGCGCATGCGGTGGCGTACATACCCATGCTTCACATGGTGAATATGTTTTCCTCACTATCACTACTCGGATGATCGTCAAGAGCAATAAAATCACAATCCACATCACTATCATCATCATTACTGAAGTCAGAGGCCTGGCCACGCGAAAATAATAGTTTTCTCTTGCATTGAGGTATAACTGACCGTGACTGACGAGTGCCCACACCAGAGGTAGAAGGTTGAGATCGTCAGGTTTCTGCACTATTATCGATATCCTGGTCATTCCTTTCTGTCACTAACTGATCAAAGCCAAAGAATTCGTCTTCATTTCCACTTCCATCAGTGTCAGAACTATCAGATAGGAAGAGGAGAGTCCCAATTTTCCTTGGAGTGAGAGCTGCCTTGTTACGAGGCATGGTGAACAAGGGTAACTGAGCCGTGCGTTCCCACAATGCTATGCGGGTGCCTAGATTTTTGGTTTATGGCGCACCACCCACCACGCAGACTGTTCTCTTACATGTAGGCCTATGACGTTTTTGCGCTAAATTTAACGGCGCTAGAATTTTGGCGTAGATATACAGTTTGGACACTCAACGTGAAGCCGTAGATCTACGGATGGTCCCTGAAAGGGTTAAATTATTGGAATAAATACAAAATGGGAAGTGACACAGTTACTTTTTGCTGATGATACTGTGCTTATGGGAGATTCTAAAGAAAAATTGCAAAGGTTAGTGGACGAATTTGGGAGTGTGTGTAAAGGTAGAAAGTTGAAAGTGAACATAGAAAAGAGTAAGGTGATGAGAGTATCAAATGATTTAGATAAAGAAAAAATTGGATATCAAATTGGGGAGGAGGAGTATGGAAGAAGTAAATGTTTCAGATATTTGGGAGTTGACGTGTCAGGGATGATTTATGATGGATGAGGTTAATCATAGAATTGATGAAGGAAAAAAGGTGAGTGGTGCATTGAGGTATATGTGGAGGCAAAAAATGTTATCAATGGAGGCAAAGAAGGGAATGTATGAAAGTATAGTAGTACCAAGACTCTTATATGGGTGTGAAGCTTGGTTGTCAATGCTGCAGCGAGGAGGGTTTGGAGGATAGTGGAGATGTCCTGTCTAAGGACAATGTGTGGTGTAAATATTATGCAGAAAATTCGGAGTGTAGAAATTAGGAGAAGGTGTGGAGTTAATAAAAGTATTTAGCCAGAGGGCTGAAGAGGTTTGTTGAGGTGGTTTGATCATTTAGAGAGAATGGATCAAAGTAGAATGACATGGAGAGTGTATAAATCT
Source organism: Cherax quadricarinatus (assembly GCF_026875155.1). NCBI lineage: Eukaryota > Metazoa > Arthropoda > Malacostraca > Decapoda > Parastacidae > Cherax > Cherax quadricarinatus. Next base: position 37,394 of record NW_026505819.1, read on the forward strand.
GTAGGGGAAGGAAGGAGGGTAGTGGTCGTCCTCGAAAAGGTTGGAGGGAGGGGGTAAAGGAGGTGTTGTGGGCGAGGGGTTTGGACTTCCAGCAAGCGTGCGTGAGCGTGTTATAGGAGTGAATGGAGACAAATGGTATTTGGGACCTGATGAGCTGTTGGAGTGTGAGCAGGGTAAAGTTTAGTGAAGGGATTCAGGTAAGCCGGTTATTTTATATAAGCGGACTTGAGTCCTGGAAATGGGAAGTACAATGCCTGCACTCTAAAGGAGGGGTTTGGGATATTGGCAGTTTGGAGGGATATACGTATTATGTATTTTTTATAAGTATATGCTTCTAAGCTGTTGTATTCTGGGCACCTCTGCAAAAACAGTGATTATGTGTGAGTGAGTGAAAGTGTTGAATGATGAAAGTAATTTCTTTTTGGGGATTTTCTTTCTTTTTTGGGTCACCCTGGCTTGGTGGGGGACGGCCGACTTGTTGAAAAAAAAAAAAATGTGGACTGTATGTTAAATTTAATAAATGACTACATTATTTATTATTATTATATTATTATTATTATTATTATTATTATTATTATTATTATTATTATCACACTGGCCGATTCCCACCAAGGCAGGGTGGCCCGAAAAAGAAAAACTTTCACCATCATTCACTCCATCACTGTCATGTGGGTTTTCGATACGTGGATAAGGTAAGAATACTCACGTAGGCTGGTAGTACGTATAATATATAACAGGAAGTATGGAAAGCGCCAACAGCCGGACCTGCCTCTCTCTGCTCTCTATCTTGACTGACCCATGAGTGCCTATGGGTGAGGGGGGGTTTGAAATCCTGCTATGGTCAGCAGTAATATGAATTTCAGTTAATGATTCACACAGACGGTTGGTAGCGAGTCATCTACTGGTACAAATGGTTACTGGTAACTGGTTACTAGAAACTGGTACTACTACTGAGAGCTCGGCGACACTAACGTATGTCGTCCAGACATACAACTAATACAAGCTAGAGACGGCAGGTGTATGGCTTGGGCTGATTCTATACAATGTCAAAGTACACAACAATTGAACATTATAACATACATAAGTAGAATATTGGAATGGAAGCTACGTAACTGAAACTGTAATGAAACTGTAATGCAATACAAGGTATAATATAGCACAACTCATCGAATGAAACTCAACATTGGGATTACACAATAGAAGTGATAAAAAAAAAATTTGATCGATCGATCTGTATTCATGTGATCTACGGATTCTGAGGAAGGAATATATACAAAGAAAGAAGTGTTTAACAGAAAGGCAGATTCGGTGCACTCAAATCTAGACTGTTAACTCTCAGAATTTGGAGAGAACGTGAACACACAAAAAAAAATTCTTGAATACTGATAAGTTGATACTGTAATTATTCATCTATACAGGTTATTTACATTTAACCCCAACTCTGCTAGGGTGAGATTGATATATGCAGAATGGGTGTCATCTCTGGGAGGATCAAACTCTGTTGCACTGGCTAACTCATGCTGTATTTGAGGCAAATCTGAATTGGTAGTTACAAATGATACTTGAGGATTTCTCAATACCTGTCGTGTACGTAGGGAATAACAACATTCAGGTTGATCGTCTGACTGAGTATCAGAGGTAGAGAGTACAGGATCAGGAGGATTGTCAGAGTCTGTCACATTAGTCTGGGTTGGAACATCATTATCATCACATACTAACTTCATATGATCTAAATGCGATTCTTTATACTGACCAGTACTAATTTCTCTAACCTTATACTTATTACCAGTGATATGTTCAACTACTCGATAAGGACCAACAAACTTTTGATCAAGCTTAGGCATTGCAGACGTTTGTTAAAGTTAGTCAGCATAACTCTCGAACTACTTTGATTTTGGATGGCTTTGCTCGAGTGTTTGCGACTCTTGTAAATTCTGCTGTTGATTTATGAAGTGTTTCACGGATTCTTCTAAAGACACTTTGAGCTAAACTGGTACAAGTTGCTATGAAAAACATCAGGGTTGTAATTTGGTTTCGGATTAGAATATAGCAACTCATAAGGCAAACGTTTATCTACACCATACAATGCATAATGTGGAGTGTCACTATGGAAACATTGTAAGCAGAATTTATAGCACACTGCACATCAAGGTATAACTTCATCCCAAGTTTCACTGTTGGGATTGATAGTGGCTCTCAAGACATCAAGTACTTTCTTATTGGTACGTTCCGCTAACCCATTGCTGGCAGGATGATGAGGAACAATGGTGGATTTAGAGATCTTGTACAAGGTGCACAAATTTTCAAGAATCTCATTACAGAATTTACCTCCATTATCTGTTACTAGGGACTTAGGGGTGGTATGCCTGCAGATACAGTGGACCCCCGCATAGCGAACGCCTTGCATAGCGAACAATCCGCATAGCGGACGCTTTGTTCGCTAAAATTTTGCCCCGCATAGTGACAAAAACCTGTTCAGCGGCCTTCGTCCCAGACGCGTCCAATGTGCGGCCTGAGCCATGCTCACATGTGCCGCCGGTGGCATTGTTTACCAGCCAGCCTCCGCGGTAACATCCAAGCATACAATCGGAACATTTCGTATTATTACAGTGTTTTTGTGATTTTTTTCTGGAAAATAAGTGACCATGGGCCCCAAGATAGCTTCTAGTGCCAACCCTACAGCAATAAGGGTGAGAATTACTTTGGAGATGAAGAAAAAGATCATTGATAAGTATGAAAGTGGAGTGCTTGTCTCCGAGCTGGCCAGGTTGTATAATAAACCCCAATCAACCATCGCTACATTGGTGGTACAGCTGCTGCTGCTGCTGTACCACCGTCAGCTGCTGCTGCTGCTGTAGTACCGTCTGCTGCTGCTGTAGCATCGTCTGCTGCTGCTGCTGTAGCATCGTCTGCTGGTGCTGTAACATCGTCAGTTGCTGCTGTAGCATCGTCTGCTGCTGCTGCTGCTGCTGCTGTAGCATCGTCTGCTGCTGCTGCTGCTGCTGTAGCATCGTCTGCTGGTGCTGTAACATCGTCAGTTGCTGCTGTAGCATCGTCTGCTGCTGCTGCTGTAGCATCGTCTGCTGCTGCTGCTGCTGCTGTAACATCGTCTGCTGCTGCTGCTGTAGCATCGTCTGCTGCTGCTGCTGCTGCTGTGCATCGTCTGCTGCTGCTGCTGCTGCTGCTGCTGTACCACCGTTGTTGGTGTGGCTTATTGAGAATACCAAGAAACAATTAACCCCAGAGGATTTGCCACCCAGGATAACCCAAAAAAGTCAGTGTCATCGAAGACTGTCTAACTTATTTCCATTGGGGTCCTTAATCTTGTCTCCCAGGATGCAACCCACATCAGTCGACTAACACCCAGGTGAACAGGGAAAATGCCTGGAACTAGTGCTCATATGGTGAATTTAGAGCCAGCAAAGGTTGGTTTGAGAGATTTAAGAATCGTAGTGACATACACAGTGTGATAAGGCCTGTCTGGAAGAAAATACCAAACAGGACCTACAGTACTCAGGAGGAAAAGGCACTCCCAGGACACAGTGTCTCATCAGTCATTGCTGCATCTTCAATAAAGGTAAGTGTCATTTATTCTTCATTTAGTAGAGTAGTACATGCACAATATATATTGTGCATGTACTACTCTACTTTTGTGCATGTATCCTTCTCTTTGTGTGTAGGAAAATGTCTATTTCATGTGGTAAAATTTTTTTTTTCATACTTTTGGGTGTCTTGCATGGATTAATTTTATTTCCATTATTTCTTATGGGGAAAAAATTAATTCGCATAGCGAACATTTCGCATAACGGCCAGCCCTCTTGCATGGATTAAGTTCGCTATGCGGGGGTCCACTGTAATGCGTTCTTTAAACGCTTTAGCTACTGTCTCGGCAGTCTTATCTGCAATAGGGAACTAACTCACAATATCTGGTGAAATGGTCTACCATAACCATAGATGTTTGTTGCCCTGGAGGGAACATTGGAAATTAGTTAACAAATCTAGCGCAACTCTTTCCCACGGTTCGCTAGTGGTTGGATACACTTGGGATTGGATTGGGACCATTAGCATTACCTTTATGTTGCATGCAGACACTACATTTCTTAACATACTCAGAAATATCAGTTGTCATATGAGGCCCAAAAGTATTTCAATCTGGCTTGTTTTACTGAACGATCCATACCAGGGTGCGCAACACCTGGTACATCGTGAACTAGCGGGTAAGGCTACATTCACTAGTGACTGTGGAATTACTAACGGGTATACTCTTCTGCTAGAGTACCCAACTCGGCTGTTCGATACAGTAATTCTTGGTTCATGAAAAAGTCACTGATGGGTGCTGGTGGCTTCACAGTCAGAATAAGATCTTCCTGGAGCAGGAATCGAACACACCAGACCACAGGGGATCTGTTCGTTGAGCCATTCTTTACATCTTCGGCACTAAATGGAGGGTCTGCAGTTACTATACTAACATGTCGCGATAAGGCATCTGCGACTACATTTGACTTGCCAGGTAATTTGTTAAAAGGGTGGGATTGAACTTTTGGGATAGTCAAGGTCCATCGGGTTTAACCTTTCCATAGGTTGTTTGTTCTGGAAAAAGGTAACAGTGGGAGCGTGGTCTGTCAAGACATGAACAGAGTACAGTGGACCCCCGCTTAACGATCCCCTCCAAATGCGCAATTATGTAAGTGTATTTATGTAAGTGCTTTTGTACATGGGATGTTTGGGGTTTGAAATGGACTAATCTACTTCACAATATTCTTATGGAAAAAAAATTTGGTCAGTACTGGCACTGAACATACTACTGGAATGAAAAAAGTTCGTAACCGGGGGTCCACTGTACTGATAAATAATGTCTCGGAAATGCTTTAAAGACCATACTATTGCTAAAGCTTCTTGCTCAGTTACGTATAATTATTTCAGCCTTCATAAGGGACTCGGCTAGCAAATGCAACTGCGTTGTACTTGCCATCAGTCTTCTGAGCTAGTACGGCACCTATGCCAATAGAACTACATCAGTTGTCAGATAGAAGGCTTAGAAAAATCTGGAAATTTCAAAATTGGAGCAATGTTAGCTTTACTTTTAAAATTTGGAATGCTCTTTCTTGACGGAAGGTCCAAACAAAAGGAGCATCTTTCTTAAGCAACTCAGTTAGAGGAGCAGCTATGGAAGAAAAATTGGGAATGAAAGATCTATAAAAACCTGCTAAGCCCACAAAAGGGTCTTACGGGATCAGCAGTTTTGGGAGTTGGAAAATTTAGTACTGCAGTTACTTTACTTTGGTCAGTTGTAACCATTCTAGGAGTGACTACGTGACCAAGAAACTTAATTTCTGATCTGAAAAATTGAAAATTTAGACAGTTTGATCTTTAAATTGGCTTCTTCAAGCTTACCAAGTACTATATCAAGTCTTTTCAAGTGTGTATCCACGTCTTAGACATGACGATTACGTCATCTAAGTACACCCAAAATGCATTACCTATGAAGACCTCTAAAGTATTATCATGAGCCTGAGAAAGTGATAGGCGGAGGATTTGTAATCCAAACGCCATACGGAGGAAGTGATAATTGACCCCTGTAGGAGTGAGAATGCAGTTTTCTCTTGCTTTCCTCGTGAAGAGGGACTTGCCCAAAACCTTGTAAAATCCGGTTGAAAGACTTTGTTATCTCGATGTTACGTAAAAAGATCACCCAGTAACAGGAAGTGGGAAGCGGGTTGGAATAGTTTTCGGCATTTAACTTCCTAAGTCAATCACTGGGCGCAAGTACCTCTTTTAGGTACTAGGATCAAGGGCGCATTCCAAGGTGAATTGCTAGGTGCAATAACTCCATCATCAAGCATTTGGAAATAAATGGTATAAAATACCGACACAATGGAAATATAAACACAAATGCAGTATAATGTGATCCTTTATTGACAACGTTTCACCCACACAGTGGGCTTTCTCAAGTCCAACACGGATCTACCTGGGGTTGGAAGGTACGAGAGTATTTATAGTCATTTTGAGGTCGGGGTGGAGAATGCTGCAGCTGATGATCTACCGGGTGGGGTTATAGAGTCTTGGGTAGCTTGGCAGGGGTATTGGACAAGTTTTGAGTAGACCTTCTGCAGTGTTCTATGTTCTTATGTGGGATAGCGATGAAGAAGTTTCTTGGCGAGTGGTTCAGCTATGTTATAGAAGCCATTGTTCTGGTTGAAATTGTTGGTTGTAGAGATGAGCGATGATTCCAGGATTCTTCTGTATTGAGTGTTGTCTTCTGTGGCTATAAGTCTTGATTTCTGTAGTTAACTAATGGTTGTGGGGAATTGCGATTGTTGTACACAGGCATTCCTTGTATCGTCAGTCCTGCTTTCATATTGGTGTTCTGAAATACGTGTTTGGAGGTCTCTTGATGTTTCGCCCACATATAATTTGTTGCAGTCATTACAAGGGATTATGTATACCCCTGCAGAGGATGGAGGCTTGTCCTGTCTACTACTGGGTGATGTCCTTGTGGTCGCGGTTGTGGAGGTAGATACTTGGATGATGTTTTGGCAAAGATGTTGGAAAACATGTTTGGCAATGGAGTTGGTTGGGGGACTTGTATCTCTTCTCGGCAGTGTCTTCTCTGGGTGTGTTGAAGATGTTTAATGCCCGCCGTCTTTCAGTCTCTGATGAAGTGACGAGGATAGTGGAGTTTAGAAAATAAATTGTTTAATTATAGTGCACTCTTCCTCAAGGAACTCTTGCTGCAGTTCTGAGTGCACGTAGGGAAAAAGCCTATAATTACACCCCGTTTGGTTTTGGTGTCGTGGTGAGAGTAGAAGTGGAGAAGATCGTTTTGGTTGGTGGGTTTTCGATAGACTTTAAAACGAAGTTCGTTGTCAGCTTTGCAGAGCAGAACATCAAGGAAAGGAAGAGTGTTGTCGACTTCTTCTTCAAGTGTGAACTGGATTGAAGGCTCGACCTGGTTGAGCTTGTCTTGGAGAGCTTGAACGTTGAAGCGTTTAGGAGTTATGAGGAGAATGTCGTCAACATAACGGAGCCAGGTGACAGACAAAGGAATAATGGTGGAGAAACGTTCGGCTTCTAGATGTTCCATGTATAGGTTCGCCAGGACTGCACTGAGTGGCGAACCCATGGGTAGTGTAATTATAGGCTTCTTCCTACGTGCACTCAGAATCTGCAGCAATGAGTTCCTTTAGGAAGAGTGCACTATAATTGAACAAGTATTTTCTAAACTCCACTATCCTCGTCACTTCATCAGAGACTGCAGACGGTGGGCATTAAACATCTTCAACACACCCAGAGAAGACACTGCGAGAAGAGATACATAGTCCTCCCAACCAACTCCATTGCCAAAATGTTTCCAACATCTTTGCCAAAACTCATTCCAAGTATCTACCTCCACAACCACGACCCATCAAGGACATCACCAGTAGTAGACAGGACAAGCCTCCATCCTCTGCAGGGGTATACATAATCCCTTGTAATGACTGCAACAAATTATATGTGGGCGAAACATCAAGAGACCTCCAAACACGTATTTCAGAACACCAATATGCAAGCAGGACTGACGATACAAGGAATGCTGTGTACAACATCGCAATTCACACAACCATTTAGTTAACTACAGAAACTCAAGACTTATAGCCACAGAAGACAACACTCAATACAGAAGAATCCTGGAATCATCGCTCATCTCTACAACCAACAATTTCAACCAGAACAATGGCTTCTATAACATAGCTGAACCACTCGCCAAGAAACTTCTTCATCGCTATCCCACATAAGAACATAGAACACTGCAGAAGGTCTACTCAAAACTTGTCCAATACCCCTGCCAAGTTACCCAAGACTCTATAACCCCACCCGGTAGATCATCAGCTGCAGCATTCTCCACCTGACCTCAACATGACTATAAATACTCTCGTACCTTCCAACCCCAGGTAGATCCGTGTGTGACTTGAGAAAGCCCACTGTGTGGGTGAAACGTTGTCAATAAAGGATCACATTATACTGCATTTGTGTTTATATTTCCATCAAGCATTTGATTGATCAATTCTTCTGCGACAGCAACTTGTGAATGAGGCATTCTGTACGCAGGTATATAGATAGGTCTAGTACCAGGTTCAAGTGGAATACGATGGGACAGTAAGTTCGTTATACCCATCTTCTCACCTGGTAAGGCAATGACTTTATGACGTTTGTTCAACAGAGTCAACAAACGCTTGACTTCATCTGTGAAGTCAGTGGGAGCTAAGTCTTTCTCCTCAACTGATGGAACAGATTGATCCAGTGAAGTGGATGAGGTCTCCCCAGTAGAAATAGCATTGACCCACTGGTCAGGTGACAACTCATCCTCTACCTGAACAGGGTAAGGATAGTGAACAAGGTCAACAAGATTGGTATTTGCTCTGAGACGAACACTGTGACCAGAAGTGTTAGCTAGGAAGAAATGGATCTTACTATCTCTTACAACATGTAAGGATGGTTCAACAAATAGACCTTTTACTTTGCAAGAATCACTGTCAACTAGGACGTTATCACCATCTGGAACATTAGGAACAACAACAGACACTCTAGTGAGGGCACTAGCTGCGACAGAAACGTCTTTCTGCAGACGGCATGTGACATCAACAAGAGATGGCATTACTAGTTGCAAGTAATTGTTTTCCGACAAGGCGTCCCCTGTGGAGAAACTACTACTTGAACTAGCAGATATTGCAGGGATAGGCTCAGCACTCAAGGTAGTCAGAGCGTCCTCGGACACTTGAGGTAACTGGACACTATCTTGCAAGTCTGAAGTTGCAGGAACACAGACAGGAGTGACAGAATCATCAGTGCCTGACCGCTTGGGTACGCTACTGGAAAATGCACTGGCCTGTAAGGACTTAATTCGAATGTCGTACTCTGCAGCAGTATGGCAGATCTCGGATCCAAGCTGGTAACCCCAAAATGGTATGATCAAGTCATCAATTTGGGCATGCCATCGATAAGGGTCGAGCACAATGCGCAAGTCTCGCATAGAAGCAAATCCCAATAGAAGGTCACCAGGGAAAGTAATCTGGTTGACAACAAGGAAGGAAGCAGTGAAGTCTCTACCTTGGATAGAAAAGTTAGGGAAGTCCGACCGCGGACACGCAGGTGAGAACCAGCTACTCCACTAAGGGAGGACACATGAGTCGGTTCTATGAGAAGGACATGTCGTAACTGCTTATCCTTAAACAAACTAGACCTGATAATATTGACGCGCACCAGAGTCCATGAACAAATGAACGGGCGCATTATGAACAGATGCTTGCACTATAGGGCCTATGGTTGCATTGGAAGTTATGTGCAAACAAAAAGGTGGATTTTCATCAGCAAAGATTTGTTCCACTTCATCCCCAAAATCATCTATGTCAGAAACATGTGAAGCAACATCATCAGCAGGATTGTCATTCTCGAGACTGCTTAAGGCTTCAAAGGAATTGTGAATGGGGATGGTGTACTCATTATCACCTACTGTCACCATGGGACAGTTTGACTGGGGCGCTCGAATTCCCCCGAATTGGAAGAATGAGCCTGGTTCTGGTTATTTTGAGAATTGGAAGAATGAGCCTGGTTCTGGTTATTTTGAGAACCACGATATCTGTTTCCTCTACGGGTTCTGCGGTTGGAACGGCCACGGAAAGACCTAGAGTACTGAAGGTTGTAAAGAGCATTGCACTCAGATGTGTCATGTCCATGTATTCTATGATAAGTACAGTAGGGAAGATCTGACTGGTACTCATCATCAGTACGACGCCTCTTAGGGTAACTATCAGGACAATTAATTGCAATATGGCCACGGAAACCACAGTTGTAACAAGTCCGCTGACTATGGTTACTGAATGTACTATGAATACTACGAGGTTTATAATGACTCTGCACACTGGTCCTTGGTGATCGCTGAGACGGTTGACGACCACGATTTGTCTCTGTGGCACAAACAAGAGGTGGTGCAGACTGAGGCATATGTGTGAAATTACTTTTGATACATGGGAAAGTACCCTGGGGGCACAAAGAACGTACATGATTTAAGGCTGTAAGTGGTTCCATCGTCACAGTTGGAGGATTAACCTCATAAGCACACACGGAAGCAGGCGGCATTAGTTCTTTGATTGCTCCAAAAGCTGCTATTTTAGCAAACGACGCTGTGGATGGTTTATCCTCGTCAGGGACAAAAGCTGAGGACTGGACAGCATTGATAAATGATGATAAAAGTTTGTCTAATCTAACAGCAAAGGCACTCAACGATTCATTAGTCATGGGTGTAGCATTCACTTGTTCCCTAAGAACGACATATGGATCAGCTGTTTTTACTGGTACAAGGAAAGAACGAATCAGGTCCTCATATTGTGACCACTTAGTAAGATTCCTGAAGTCTCGCATATCAAGGAGATCAACAATGTGAACAGCAGCAGGGGACCGATGAAGAGCTTCTTTCGCAAGTCTGATAAGACTTTCCTCAGAAGGAGGACCTTCAACTAGAGCATTGAGCATTAACACGAGAACGAATGGCAGTAAACCATGCTTCAAGACTATGTACATGGCCATTGAATAAAGGTAACGCATCAAGGGAATCACGAGTAAAACTGTAGTGTCTCAGTGTCTGGGTCGGTCTGTCAGTAGATAAGGAACTGTGAGGACTGATGACAGGAGCAGCAGTAGCCTGAGAGGTCTGAGTGTTGACATTCACTAAAGTATCACTTGACGGTACGTGAGACATAATGGCAAAGAAGTTGCACGAGAACAAATAAGGCAAAAATAATGAACAAAAAAAATGATACAAAATGTTAAAATTAAAAGAGATGCAACTAATGCTGCAGAAGTAATAAAAAAAAATGTCTAAGATACACTGCAAGAGGAAGGACAACTCAATGTAAAGGACTGCTGGACAAGATAAAAAAATTACATTTACATTTACAAGTAAAAAATATTACTGGAGACTGAATTAAATGCAAAAGGAGCTGTCTGTACTCTTGCTAATAAAGAAATTAACTAATAAAACTGTAAATCAATGTAAAAAGTATAAAATAAAATCACTAAATTGTATGCAACGAGAGATAACTGGGAAATTTAAATATTTTCTAAGAATGCATAAACAAAATTAAAATATAATGCAAAGACAACATGAAAAAATAATAAAATGAAAAACAAGACTCAAACAATAATGAACTGAGAATAATAATGCATAAAAATAACAATAAAAGAAAATAATTCACTGCACAACAAGTGCAACAAAATAAGGTGTAGAAATAATTACTGCAGTAATAAAGTTACACTGGGAAAATGTTGGTTAAATAATAAAATAAAAATATGAAGAAAAACTGATTGAACACTTTAACTCTTAATTGTAAATTAGACAAAACAATTTACTCAAACAGAGTAAAGAAAACACTTTACGTTAAAAAAGAAATTGAAATTACACTAAGAGTGAATTTGTTCAAAGAAACATGAAAAATATGAATAAAAATAAAACAAGAAACAAAACTGGAAGTGTAACACTTACAAGTGGCGGGGCACACAACACTTACAAGTGGCGGGGCACACACAATATATTCACTTACTCATTTTTTTTTTTTTAGTATATTCTTACAACAAAATCTTGCTGTGACTGATACGACAAAAATTGCTGGCAAAAATAATGGTACACAAGTCTGCGAAAAAATTAGAGGAATGAGACACTGCTGGCATACGAAAAAAAGGTATACAGAAATAAATGGATAATTTGGTATACTGGGGTGGATATCACTGCATGAACTACAATGACAAATACTGGAGAATACAATGCTGAAAGAATACAAGATAAAAAAAAATGAATTACTTCACACGGAGTGACTGACTGGTACACTACACAATAATACTTACTACAGACAGAGAGTAGCATAAAATAAAACACAGATAAAAAAATATGAGATGAGCGATAACACTAAAAAATATTGCAAAAATAATGAGTCAAAGAAACACTGAGTCTACACTGAAAACACAAGGCTTAGAGTACACAAGAAATTCACTGTAAATGTCTCACACACGCAAATGTCTTTAAATGCAAGAAAATGTCTCTAAACAGAAAATTATCACTGAAGTCTGGAGTGGTAGACGGTGATGGGGACGAGTGATGAGGTGAAGCTTGTCCTATGCGGGTGATGACGCCTACACTCACACTGTCGTCGGAAGAAATGCACTTTCTAGGTGAACTCACATAACTGGCTTTATTGTTGGCGCTCAGCTACAATCTCTTGACCAATTATGTGAGCCAAAACAGTACTAGGACCCGGTACAGAAAAACCCCACAGGTAGATGAGTAGAGTGGGTGAGTGTGGCGGGTGGTGGTGGGAGCGTGACTCACTCACTGCCGCTCACTCTTACCACTCACGAAGGTGGCTTGTAAGCCACTCTATGCCACAGGGATGGTGAAGACCACTCTTAGCATCATCCAACTGGCGATATATGAGACAATACTTCAGAGGAACTTGCGTGGCTTACTTCTCTCTCTCAGCTGGGTTAGAAGCTGGGCTGGCTGACTGGCTTAACCCACGAGAATGGCTGACTGGAAGACGTGTAACGATGCACACAGCATGAAGGAGCAGGTGGATGACAGGAGACAGGCTGGATGGTAGGCTGAGGTAGGCTGACTAGCGTTCACTTCCACAGTCTGGCTTACTGACTGGCTTAATTGCAAAATCCGGGTCAACCCCTCGGAGATTGAAGCAATTAGCACACGAACTAAGCCAGGAAGCTTGAAAAACGGCTGCAACAGGCTTCCAGGCTGGAGTACAGGGTGGAGGAGAGTGAGGGTAGCGGCCGGAGGTGGCACGGTTCACCTCTGACCTGCCGGCAACGCACAAACAGTCTTCTAACGTCTGAAATACCCTTAAATCCACGCCCGAAAAACAAAAACTTTCACCATCATTCACTCCATCACTGTCTTGCCAGAAGGGTGCTTTACACTACAGTTTTTAAACTGCAACATTAACACCCCTCCTTCAGAGTGCAAGCAGTGTACTTCCCATCTCCAAGACTCAAGTACGGCCTGTCGGTTTCCCTGAACCCCTTCATAAATGTTACTTTGCTCACACTCCAACAGCACGTCAAATATTTATTTATTTATTTATTTTATTTATTTAGAAATTTTAGCATACAAACAGAGGTACAAAAAATATAGGTAAGAGCAGCATGCCCAAGCCACTTATATGCATAGCATTACGGGCTGGCTTAAAATTAACTTAAGATTAACTAAGCAATGATGAAATCAGTGATAAGACATTATTGTAAACAGATAACTATAAAATACAAATGAGTATTACAAAGACAGGTCCTATGGTTGCATGCATTGCTGTTCATTCAGTAGAATGGAGTATTCTGTTAGGTAGTGTATTTAAAAAAAAATAACAAAGTTAGGTTTAACATTTGTGTGATATAATTGTGAGTAACATTTAGGATATACAATTTATATGGTTCAGTTATTCAGTATTTATTTAGTTTTGAGTGAGTAAGTGAACTTTGAGAAGAGACTTGAATTATAAACAGGTAGTGTTTCTTTTATATTTACAGGTAATGAATTCCAGATTTTAGGGCCTTTTATGTGCATTGAGTTTTTGCATAGCGTGAGATGGACACGAGGAACATCAAAGAGTGATCTGTGCCTTGTATTATGGTCATGTGTTCTGTTGAGGTTGGCAAGGAGATGTTTGAGGGGAGGGTTAATATCAGTAGTTAAGTGTTTTATGTATGTATAGGTGCAATAATAGTATGGATGTTTGTATGGTGAGTAGGGTTTAGTGTTTTGAATATTGGGGGAGTGTGCTGCCTGTAGTGAGAATTTGTTATCATTCTAACTGCAGCCTTTTGTTGGGTAATTAGTGGTCTGAGATGGTTAGTTGTTGTTGAGCCCCAGCACAAATTCCTAGGGGAGTAGGGGTAAATAAGAGAGTGAAAAGGGGCCCGAGGGCTGACGTGGAACATAGTACCGTATTTCATGTATGCCTACAGTCTTGGAAAATTTTTTTTA